>CM074452.1:8686854-8931854 GCA_037101425.1 Elopichthys bambusa | reverse complement strand
TTTTCCAGGCCTTTAATGCAGCCATTTTCAACAGTTGCTTGTTTTGGGGAGTTTCTGCCTTTAGTGCATGCTAAATAGGATTTATATATATTTGTTTGAACTTTTCCTTCAAGTGTTTAATGGTTTTTCTTTATGCTCTTATTCAAGTCTGAAAAAAAAGGGCGTACAGAGGAAGAAATATGGGCTCCTTTCAAACTATGACGACACAATGGAAATGGCCCACCTGGAAAGCGATGAGGACGATAACACGGTTTATGAAGCCAAGTCTTTGAGAAGGTAGTCAAACACCAGATTATACTCAAATATTGACGTAAGTATAACTTTAGACTTTAGACTGTGATGTTGGAAATCTATACCTCAGATATTATCTTGTCTAACCTGCTTTTTAACAGCTTTTCTGTCCTGCTTCTTTTAACAGATGAATCTCTGGGGATGTTTGACACTGCCATAAAAAGAATGTAATGAAGACAATCCCATTATCTACCAAAATGGTTGTTGAATGATTTTGTTGTCGTTTTCAACCATGAGAGGATCTAGTCACAAAGCTTGGATGATTTTGTTCCAAGAATTAAGTGGAAGGTGTAGTTTTAAACTAGATGACTACATTTTGGACTGATATGACCAAATGGATCTTCTTGGAAATTTCTTGGAAGGTCATACTTTTTTGTTTGTTTGTTTGTTTTTTGGGTGTGGAAAGAAAGTTGGCAAGAGGATCAAAACTGTGTTTTGTGCCAAAGTTACTTATGCATCATTTTTAGGGGTTTGAAACTCTTAAGTCAATGCGTGTTAATTAATATTGTAAAAAAATAAAAACTTCCCCTCATTTCCAATTTACAAACACTGACAGTCCTGAAAGTTGTTGGCTAATTTATGAGACAATTATATTGTTTGGATCTATGTGAATTTATTGTTTTAGGTGTGCCATCATATTATGATAGATATTCTGATATTTTTAAAAAATGTTTTCTTTCAAAGATCTTTCTTTCTTTTTCTTATACTGGGACTATACTGGGTATTAATTTCAGGTGTAAATTCTGAAATGTCATAAATTCATGGATTTCATGGGTATGAATTTGCCAAATACCAGCATATGTAAGAGATGCACTTTGATTTTTAGAGTTTAGAAACTAAAACAGCCAGTCATGATATTTTATGCCATGACGACACCCTGACCACTTCGTCATAGTACCATTACAAGGTTGGTTTAATTTTAGGGACTAAACGTTTCCACATGATTTTGGTTCCAAATGTAGATGTGTTTCATGCTCAGTTCTATGTTCAAATTCATTTTTAACTAAGTTGTCGTCAGACTCGACTCATGCTTTTTATTTTTTCAATGGGTGTTGTTTTGTATTATGTAGAGATGACAAATGATTGTGCTGACAGCAAGCTTGTCTTGAGGTATATGGATCAAACCACATCATTCTCAAATTACCAATTTGAAATTTTAAGGGGTGTAAATGACAGTTATAAATTTTTATCAATGCTGTCCAAAACTGTCAAATTTAAATGCATGAAGTATCACTGTATTAATATTTAATGTACATAATTCCAATGATTCCTGAAGTGTGCCTTTCATTCATCCCTTTTTGTAATTGCATTTGATTGGATGTGTTTTTGGCTTTTTTTGTAATTAAATTCTATTCTCTATTTTTACCCTTCTGAAGTTTTTGATTTACTTTAGCTTTTATATAAAAACATTATTTAAGTTTTAATTTTTTTTCTCATGTTATTTGACATGCAAGAGGTCTTTGTACTATAAAAACATTCTGTAACTTTCATAGCTTAAAATCTCTCTCTCGTTATAGACAAAGCATTTATTTTACCAAGCTCCAAAAATGTTTCATTTTGGATATTTGTTAGATTTGTGAAGTTAATTGGGTAAATTACATTTGCATATGACTGCCTCAAGAGCAAGACATGGACGAATTGTTTTAAATCATTGCATCATAGGTCCCATCCACTGGTGCAGTCACTTAAAGGCTGACACCACCAGATGCAAGCATCCCATCTCGTCAAAAGGAAATAGAACCCATTATAATAATCAATGCTTTCTACACTGAATACTGCATATAGATGTCCGTTTAATTTCTGACATACTCCACACGCTTGAGTCTGCTCACTTTGCTGACAACTGGACAAATGGGGGTTATGCGCAACAAATGTCCATATTCTGTAAAACGGGTCATATCACGTCTTTTGTATGTGCTTTGTTAAATATAGAGCTGTTTTACTCAAGATACCTTCAAAAAAGATGACAATATGAAGATGACCATTGCATGAAGACAAAGTTGTTGTTTTTTCTTCTTACTAACATTTAGATATTTAAATTTAATAAAACTATCTAGGTTAGCTGATTACTTTAAAAGTCCATAGATATTGTTGTCAGTTTGTATCGCCGTTAAAGGGGTCATGAATTGAGATGTCAAATTTTCCTTGATCTTTTGACATATGTCTTTAAATGCAAATGAGCTGCTGCTCATCACCCCCTATCCAGAATAGAGCTTCCTTCATTCACAGCTCCAGAATGCATCGAATAATCTGCCAAATACTAACAAGGCATCTGCTTGGTATTACCATTAGTATCACAATCACGCTCAGGGACATTGCAGTTCTTCTTCATCATGAAAGTTTATTATCTGCTTGCATTTTAAAGCTATATCAGTTTAAAGTTCTAATTTATTGTTTTCTGAGCTCACACATCTAAAGCACACACACAGAAAGCTGACTGTCAGACAGCACGTCTCATGAGCATTAAACTAACTTCTCTTTCACTTTTGAACGTGCTTAAACTGCCAAATTGTAATGAATAGGCATTCAGGCAGGTAAAGGAGCAGGCTTAGAAGCGGATCCACGTGCAGTTAGATATTTATTAAAATAATCCACAAAGTAACAAACAATGAAGACACGGAACAGGAGGAAATACGATAAACCAGAGAATCTGCATTCAACGACTGACAGGACAAGTGAAACACCAGGGCTAATTATACACAGGACAAGACAAGCTTAACAAGGTAATGAGAGGGTGTGGTTAATTGTCATAGGAACACACAAGAGAAGCTAATAAGGGAAAAGCAGCAGGGAAACCTGAAGTGAACAGAGCAATAGAGGACACACAGAACTTCAAAATAAGAGTCCAAGACAGACACAGGTAACACAGGCAGGGATCGTGACACAAATACACACAAGGTTATGTCAGTTCACATAAGCACAGTCTGTTATAATAGGTATAGGTATAATAGGCTATAATAGGCTGCAAAACTCAAATACTCACTAATTTGCTTTCACAGCCTCATTGTGTTTATAATCGTGCTCTTGCAAGCTATTATAAATTAAACTTTCAGAAAAAAAAAAGTTTTTAAACAAAGACTGAAAGAGTTGTCAGAAGCTTAGTGATTATGTTTAAGTCATGAACCCATATGTAGTTCGTTTATAGCCTACGTTTAGCTTTTGACTGAATGTAGTTACGCTTCAAAATTCATAAAAGTTCTGTTCATTTGTGAAGTATATCACAATGAACAAAACACCTAAGAATCATAAGCTTTTGTTAGTCACAGAGCTTATTTTCTGCAATAATCAAAAAGCCAATGGAAAAATCATATTAAGCTACAAGGGTGATGCTAACTCTGGGTTGGCCTACAAAAATACACAATCCCTGCACCGCTAATGTAATAAAATACAATTTATTACTTCACAAATACATAAGGAATAAATAAAACTGATTCAGTAACAGGCTGTTGCAGACTGGAGTATTCTTATGAGGTGTATAAGGTGTAGGTTCGTTGTCTGGTGATTTGGGATCACACTTCAAAACAATAGTAATAGTGGGGATGTTCAAAATTATTTTAATATACAAAACTGTTACTAAATCATAGCAGTGGGCATTTACTGTCAAGTCATGACCCCTTTACCACTTTCTTCGACAAGCGGATACCAATGAGAGCAGGGCTGCGTTCCACTCCACTTTTAGACACGCACTCATGAGCTGTGTCCGAAACCGCTCCCTATCCACTATAGTCCACTATATCGGGTGTCGGCCATTTTGTAGTGGTGTCCGAATTCTGAGTGATCGACTTCATTCCCTACATCTGTTCACTACTTTATACCCACAATTCTCCCTGATTTCAAGTGTACATTCGATGTACACTTGCTGAAGCACTATTTCCCAAAATCAATGCGGAGAGGACTGAGCGCGCGTGTAAAAGAGCGGAATGGACTATATGCAAGGTTACTTCCTGGTTGTCATTAAGCCAGCTTGGGCATTTCCGGTGAGCTGTTAGCTGTTCATTCTGTAGTCGCTGTACATCGACACAAAACCATCAATGGTTGACTTTTTAATGTTGTATTCATATTTTAATGCACTTATCACATTTACCTAATTTTCCAATAAACCAGTTTTATTGATTGCAATAAAGACGAAGCTATTGGGACCGTTTAAAAAACGCCGTGTCTGTAATTAGACAAGTACATGCCAATTCAGCCCATTGCAAAGGTTCCGCCCATAGTGGGCACTTGTGCGACGTTAACCAATGACGTACATCTGAGTCAACGAGACTGAGGGAAGTTAGCGAGGGAAGGGCATAAAAAAACCTCACTTCCCTACACTTTGCCATCTTTATAATATTGTCTTTGAACTTCTGTTTTTGCGGTAGCTCTGTATATTTCTATGGCATAGCTGTCAAAGAATAACTAGCTTGTAAAGTGGATTTACTTGTTGTAGAGTTAATGAAAGTTATCATAAGCATTGTAATGTTTAAAGCAGATGTCTTAACAAATGTCAAATGTCGACTAAATGACTAAATGTAGACCGGGAATATTTTAAAACGAGCAGTTCATTCATAAATAGACAAGATTGCTGTGGAAATACAAACCGGAAGTCAAAAGACAACAAGCGCAGGGCTGAAAAGGGGCGGGGCTACACAAGGTCTTATAAACAAATTAATAAGGGGGGAAAAAAACTAAATAAATCAGTTCCATACTGGATTAAGTGATCAAGGGCTTAGGGTGTTCCATTTAAACACATTGCGAGGGGAAAGGAGCTAACCCTAAAAACGGATCATTTCAGAAAGAGGGTTGAATGAGGGATTTTTTTTTTTGGCACAACTTTATTAACTTTATATGTCCGTTAACCTCAAGGAACATTAAAATAATAATTTTAATTTAATGTCGTGACACCTTTTATATGTGTTGCCTATATCTTAAATGTCATACTTTTAGCATAAAAAGTCATTTTAAAAACGTGAGATTCTCGTCTTATTTTAATCTACTAAAATTGAAATTTGTGTCTTATTAGCCTCTGATAGTATAAATTCAGTAAATATAATTTATATGAACAGTATAATATAATTAACATATATTTATAATATTTAACATAATGTATATTTAAATAAAACCATATACTTTTCCTTGTGAAGGGGGCTTCATTTCCATTACTAATAGTCGTTTCTGTACTTTAGCGTTTGTATTACTCGAATTCTAACTGGTTTTGGTAGACATTCTTTCCTGCATTTTTCCCCCTGTGATTTTCAGTCACTAGATGGCGCCATCTGTCTATCTAATTGCAGACACACCACGCATCACACACGTGCGTGTTGGGTTTCCATGTTTTATTGGGACTTTCCACAGACATAATGTCTTTATGCTGTACAAACTGTATATTCTATCTCCTAATCCTGCATTTTTACATTTTCAAAAAACTTATTATTAGTAAAAATTTAGTATGATTTATAAGCTTTTTTCCAAAAAAATTTCCCCACAAGGTCAAAAATTACTGTTATTACTATCCTTGTGGGGACATTTGGTCCCCATAACATACACGACCAGGAACACACACACGCGCACGCACACACACACTGTCAGCTGTTGCCCAGTTGAGTTTGGCCTCGTTCCTGCCTTATGAACCATTAAACCTGCTAAATAACATAGAGAATTAAGATTATAAACATCATTATGCTGAATCAACAGAAAAGGGTTCATATTCTCCTTATTCAGCTGCATATGACCATGAACCATCAGCACAGAAATAGCGCTCTTCAAGCAGGGTCAAAAGGGGTCAAAACACACATAATCATTATATTACATTAACGTGATGAGTTATGTCATTTTCTGCTTACACCAACACGGTTTAATGAGCAACAATCTTGCATATTTCAGAATCTCAATTAATTATTGAGTTTAAACTAGAAACTAATTCTGTTCAGCGTGTCTAAAAGCTACAAAAAACTTGATTCTCAGAATGATTCAATGTCCATTATCAAACTCTGAATGCAACAAAAAGCACTCATTTCATAGTATATCAATACCATAATTTCATCGACATTCACCTTTGTCAGTACTATGGGATTTTTTGAAGTAGCCTATCTTGGAGTACCATTTATACCATAGTACATGAATATGGCACCATGAATATGGTACCATGCATGGAATACTATCAATACTATCCTAGCAATGGTACCACACAGTACTTTTTTGGTCATTTTTAATAACATTTCTATTTTGAAAAAATACAGCCTAAATTTGTTAACAATGTTTACACATTTTTGTAACAACGTATTAATTATTATTATTATTTTTTTTTAAATCCATGTTTTGCAGCTGTCTATTTGCTAGTGTAGTAATAAAGGTTGACAAAACTCACTTTTAGCAGATACGCATTTAAAATTTACAGTCTGTCTCTTCTGGGAAACTGAAGCAAAAATATTGATGACTCACTGCAGAGATTTTTGAAGTTTTCAAAACAATGAGAATGTCCTACCCCCTAATGTCCTGCCCCCTACTGGCACAAGTAAACCAGTAGCAAAACAAGTTTATTGCTGCCACTAAAGCCTATTGGCTATTTTATTTTAAAGAGATGAACCATTTTGTATATCCTGTCTAAACTTCCTGTTTCAGGAAAATGGTCAAAATATGAAAAAAATGTTCTCTTTAAAGTCTAACTTTACCAATTTTTAACCCGCTTTGTATTGATACAGTGTCGGAAATATA
The DNA here is from genome assembly GCA_037101425.1 of Elopichthys bambusa. NCBI lineage: Eukaryota > Metazoa > Chordata > Actinopteri > Cypriniformes > Xenocyprididae > Elopichthys > Elopichthys bambusa. The sequence continues at coordinate 8,924,870 of CM074452.1, read as the reverse complement.
TGCAAACGAACAATATTTATTCGTTCCAGGGTTTATGTGAAAACTACGGATTATTATTATGTCCGCGTATTTGTATCTATGCCCACGCAGTTGGATCGACACTGCCTACAAAGCGCTAAATCCTTCACTGGAAACCAAAAGTAACTCACTCCTGCTTATTATTTACTCTTTGAATTCTTGCACCCGAGATACAAGTACAAGTTGACACCATCATAACTAAAAGTTTGCTAAGAAATGTTTCCTACTAAAGCAAGGTTTCCTACATTTTTTGTTTTTTTTGGTTTTCTCTTGTTAATTAGCACTGATTTAAACATTTTTCCCCCCACCTTTCAACTGCATAGGCAGACAAGTTTTATACAAAGCCCATTTTGCCAGTGGTATAGTAACCCTTATATATATTTTTTGGGGTGTAATGTATCTAATATAAAACATTCATGATTTTTTGGTCTTTCGTGAAAAGTTTTTTTCAAGCTTTGAGCAACAAAAGATTTTTCCTGCTGGAACAATTCATTGTCCTGTGATGGGATTTGCTTTTGATGATTCCAGTTGACTCTAAAAGAGACCAATTTACCGACCTCCTGAAAATGTGGAGAGACAAGCCAACAAGGAGAACAAATGACAAATGCTATTGATCGCCACAGCAGGAATTTGGAAAAATGCAACAACAGAAAAAAGAAAGAAATACTGGAAAAATAGCGGCTAAGCTGTGTATAGAATTCCAATTTTAAGAAGCATGCTAGAAAAGAGATTAATTCAGTCAAAAAAAAAAAAAAAAAAAAAAAAAAGAAGAGAAAATTCAACTTAGTGAAAAGCTACGCTCGGACTGTTTGAAAAGCAGAAGAGCAGTGGTGTGTTGTTGATGATCATCCCAGCTTGATTCAGCACTCCATCTGCGCTCTCAGCCGTGAAAAGCAGCTCCTGCTTGATACCTTTTAGATGCTGCTCGGCAGATAAAAAATTACCTTTTGTGCCTCTTTGTCTGAAATCCGGTGGCTGGTGTGGAGATTTTCCTGGTTCCCCACTGAGTCACTCTGGCTTTCCTCGGCCATTTGTCCATTGTCTGCACAGCAAGCATAAAATATTCCCCCTGGAAGTTTCACACAATTTTCAGCTGAAGCTGTAGCTTTTGCATTGTGTTCTTCTGCTGACTGAAATCAGTTAAAGAGCCCAGCGGCATCTGTCATTCTCACCTGTGGGTCAGAGAGATGCTGAGAATGTTTCTGCTGGTGGGGTTGTGGTGTGTTCATGGTGACTGTCTGTCTGTGGTCACTCTCTTGTTGACCAAAGAGGCCCGACCCAGGAAGTTCAAAAGTGCGAAATGAAACTTCTTCACTTTTCCTTTCTCAAGTTTGGGACAGCTTCTGTTTATATATATATGTATAATAAATGCAGTCAATTCTACATATTGCACTTTTAATTTTATTCTCTCTTTATTGTCATGAAAAAACCCTAAAAAGCTCTCCATAGGTAAAATGATTATTTTTGTCCCAATTTCCCAAAATATATGATGATTGAAATACTTTATTTTTGAATATTGAAGGAGTCATTTGGTGTAAAATGGAATAAAAAAAGAAGATTGTTTTGATCTTGTAGAATGTATAGACCTAAATAGACTGGCAGCTAGAGAAGCTGCTGGGCTATAATGATCTAGAAAAGAGCAGTCTATGGTAAAATATGCCACTATAGTGATAAGATGACAAATGTGCATACTTTTATAGAATTATTGTTTTATTTGATATTGTAATATGTAAGTATCAAAGTACATACATAACATATTGATAGATAGATGCACTGATGTAGCAACCGCCAATATTTATCAGCCAATTTTAAATAAATTTAAAACCATTTTTGATTAATCAACTGCATGAAGTAGTTGCCTAAACAAAACGAAACCTGTACAAAAGCAGTGCTCGACAATACAGACTGCCTGGTGCCAGCGTGAATGGCGCTCAGGACAGTGACAGTCCTGTGAATTGTCCCAAGCATCGTTCATCGGGCCAGTGCTGCATCGTCATGAAAGTTTATCCTTTGCATGCATTTTAAAGCTTTGCCAATTTATTTATTCATGCGAAAGAAGATGCGAAATGTAACTTAATTTGGTACTCGCTGTGTGAGAAAGTGCATGCCCAGAAAGCCGCGTCTCAGACAGCTCCAATACTGAATTAAGTTTTTTTGCTTCTTCTTGCGCTTGAACGAACAAATTCACACAAAATTATATAAAATGGTCATCTTGGCGAGTATCCTAGTAAACACGGTCGGTTATGGCTTAAGGTAGTGTAAACAGTTGAGAAATAAAACGCATGTGTGTATCAGTATATTGGATCTGTGCAGCTCTTAAAGTGACAGCAACCTAATATTCCTGCTGTGCTGCTGTTTTAATGTCAAACAAAAAAGACAAAATAAGTAAATAAATAAATCACTCACTGCTTTTGACTAAATAACTTTTGTAACTTTAATAAGAATTAAAGTGTTAGTTCACCCAAAAATAAAATTCCTGTCATTAAGTACTCACCCTCATGTCGTCCCAAACCCGTAAGACCTTCGGCCAATACTGAGCCGGCATTCTGACATAGAACCTGGAAGCGCTGCAATGTAATTAGTGTTGCAATGTAATTAGCGTAGAAGAATGACAGGGGACAGACAAATTTGTTGAATAAAGTCATTATTTTAGTATTGTTTTTTGCTGTCTTATGGGTTTGGAATTACATGAGGGTGAGTACATAATGACAGAAATTTCATTTTTGGGTGAACAAACCCTTTAATACACCGATCAGGCATAACATTATGACCACTGACAGGTGAAGTGAATAACACTGATTATCTCTTCATTATGGCACCTGTTAGTGGGTGGGATATTAGGCAGCAAGTGAATGTTTTGTCCTCAAAGTTGATGTGTTAGAAGCAGGAAAAATGGGCAAGTGTAAGGATTTGAGCGAGTTTGACAAGGGCCAAATTGTGATGGCTAGATGACTGGGTTAGAACATCTCCAAAACTGCAGCTCTTGTGAGGTGTTCCCAGTCTGCAGTGGTCAGTATCTATCAAAAGTGGTCCAAGGAAGAAACAGTGGTGAACTGGCGACAGGGTCATGGGCGGCCAAGGCTCATTGATGCACGTGGCGAGCGAAGGCTGGCCTGTGTGGTCTGATCCAACAGACAAGCTACTGTAGCTCAAATTGCTCAAGAAGTTAATGCTGGTTCTGATAGAAAAGTGTCAGAATACACAGTGCATCACAGTTTGTTGCGTTCGAGGCTGCATAGCCGCAGACCAGTCAGGGTGCCCATGCTGACCCTTGTCCACCGCCGAAAGCACCAACAGTGGGCACGTGAGCATCGGAACTGGACCATGGAGCAATGGAAGAAGGTGGCCTGGTCTGATGAATCACGTTTTCTTTTACATTATGTGGATGGCCAGGTTCGTGTGTGTCGCTTACCTGGGGAACACATGGCACCAGGATGCACTATAGGAAGAAGGCAAGCTGGCGGAGGCAGTGTGATGCTTTGGGCAATGTTCTGCTGGGAAACCTTGGGTCCTGCCATCCATGTGGATGTTACTTACATACCACCTACCTAAGCATTGTTGCAGACCATGTACACCCCTTCATGGAAACGGTATTCCCTGGTGGCTGTGGCTTCTTTCAGCAGGATAATGCACCCTACCACAAAGCAAAAATGGTGCAGGAATGGTTTGAGGAGCACAACAATGAGTTTAAAGTGTTGACTTGGCCTCCAAATCACCCAGATCTCAATCCATCTGAGCATCTGTGGGATGTGCTGAACAAACAAGTCCGATCAATGGAGGGCCCACCTCGCAACTTACAGGAATTAAAGAATCTGCTGCTAACATCTTGGTGCCAGATACCACAGCACACCTTCAGGGGTTTAGTGGAGTCCATGCCTCGATGGGTCAGGGTTGTTTTGGCAGCAAAAGGGGGACTAACACAATATTAGGAAGGTGGTCATGATGTTATGCCTGATCGGTGTATTTAATCTATATAGCAGTGTTATCTTATGTTTGATTACTTTATTACATTTTTGTACCTGGAAAGCACTGTTTATTTAAAATGTATCTTTGTTCTGTTTCTATGTTGGCCTGTTAAATGTTAAGTGGATTCAATGATTTGATGCAGCAATAAACTAGCTAGTATACCTAAATGCATGCGTTTTTAATCTTTGCTAATTTAAAACATGATCAAAACAGTCAAGTTATATCAGTATTGGAATTGGCCAATAGTTGTTTGTTAAATTATAAATGTTATATATTATATCTGTAAAAATATGAACAAAAATGAAGGCAACTAAATATATCTGTAAAAATATGAATAAAAAAGAATGTAACTTATGAATATATCATTCATTGAAAGTAATACAATAAGGAAAAAATAAGACAATGGGCCAATAATAATGATAATGAACTTAAGTTTGTGTAGTATTGTATAGGCTACATACAAAAAATGTGTATATACTGTGCATATACATACTACAAATACAACCCAATCCACTTCGCCCGAGTCATTTTTTGGACATGAATGTTTTCCTCCTGAATTTCATTAACTATATTAGTCAAAACCACTATTTACGGTATATGCAGGAATAATAAGAATAGTATGTTGGTATGCTACTCCAAACACCCATCCACATTTTAGGCTATGGGGAACTAGAACATTTTCCCCCTAGAGTGGTTAGATGATTGACCAATTGACCTTTAATAATTGCCTCTAATTGTTGGATTGTAGCTTCACCAGTTTATTGGAAACTTTAGAAGTTAATGGAAAGGAAATCATGACACTGTTCTCTATTGTATAGTTTCAATTCAAGCTTTTGAGCTCTGTGTCCCCAAGGGTGTATTTTATGCTGTAGTAAATCTGATAGAAATGAGATGGAAAGATGGACCAGTATCTTTCCTTAGTTATCTACCACGCTTCGTTCCTTCTCTTTTCTTTCTTGCTCTTCCTCCTTTCTACAGACCCTCATGGTGACGTCCCAGTGAACAAAGCTGGATTGTGGGAAGGCGTGGGCATTGGCGGCTTGGTCACACATGCTAGTCAAGCACCCCGCCTGAGCAAGCGTTCCGCCCGAGTCATTTTTGGACAGAAATTTTTTTCTCTCAAATTTCATTTGCATAATCCTTCACTAAACACCCCCCAAACACACACACTCTCTCTCTTTCACTCTACACACACAACTATTGGACCATATTCACTATAAGGTTGACGGACACTTCAGAGGAAGTAGAGATTCAACCACACTCAACAGTACAATTCAAGCAGGTGATTAAAGATTTGCTTTTATTCTGTGGCTCTATTGAACTGCTGCTGTTTTTCATGGATTCTGGAACAAAAGCTGTGCAGTATCATGTATTCACACAGGTTAGACAGTGGGAAACTGGTGGACCATAAAGTTTGTGACCTTTCTCTTTTTCACAATCAAGCGGGATGATTTTACATATTATATTATATTATATTATATTATATTATATTATATTATATTATATTCCTGTATGTTATACTACACAATTACTAAGATTTTTAAAGCGATAGAAGTTCTGTCTTTAGTTGTGTCCCAAATGACATACTACACTATGCACAGTTAAAAAAAACAAACAAACAAAAAAATAAAAAAACGTGTACATAAAACATAGATGACTGTTTTTCACTAGTTTTGCATTTGGCTAGGGTCAGTGTCACTACTGGTAGCATGAGGTGATACCTGGACCCTACAGAGGTTGCACAGGCAGTCCAAATCCACATCAATACGTGCCATTGCCAGAAGGTTTGCTGTGTCTCCCAGCACAGTCTCAAGCGCATAGAGGAGATTCCAGGAGTCAGGCAGTTACTTTAGGAGAGCTGGACAGGGCCGTAGAAGGTCCTTAACCCATCAGCAGGACCGGTATCTGCTCCTCCAGCAGGCCACTGGTATGAATGTCTCTGACCAAACAATCAGAAACCAACTTCATGAGGCTGGCCTGAGGGCCCGACGTCCTCTAGTGAAATTAATCTTAAACATCTTATTATTTATATATATATATATATATATATATTTTTAAAAATATGAATAAATAAGAATGTAACTTATGAATATATCATTCATTGAAAGTAATACAATAAGGAAAAAATGAGAAATGGGCCAATAATAATGATAATGAACTTAAGTTTATCAGTATGCATTTTAAGCTGACTACTACTATTCATTAAAAAGTTAGTGAATTCATATGCCTTTTTCAAAAGGGTATTATGCAATGTTGTTGTCACATGATCTGGTCATGTTTCATGTGTTATAACCTTGGAAACAAGACTAAAACATATTAAATTGTATTTAATAAATCAAATGAATAGACATGATAAAAGTCATTAATGTATTTACTTAAAAAATACATTACCCGACGTCCTCTAGTGAAATTAATCTTAAACATCTTATTATTTATATATATATATATATATATATATATATATATATTTTTTTTTTAACCAAACCATGAATATAGCCATAGAAGCTGGCATGGCGTTAAAAAAAAAGAAAGAAAGAAAACCGCAAACTTGGCAACCCTGGCTTGAGCGACGGGTCGTTCAGGGTCGAATAGAGAATAGATGACAGATTGTGCAAAGAGGTTAATTCTAGCATGAAAGAATACAAATATATTTGCATGGGTTGTAACTTGTGGCGAGAGATTGCTGAAAACCTAGCATGCGTCGAATGCCTGTGTGTGCTAAAGAGTCAAGTGAAGTATACTTTGTAAGGCTGTGCGTTCAACTGTGTGCAAAGTAAAAAGGAAGTACTCTATACCCAGGGCTTTAGAATAGTCGATACAATTAGGCTATTTAAAAAAGAAAATCGGCCCCGCTACTGATCCTTGAGATTGGCTTGGGACATCTCTAATCAAAGGTCTTTGATTTCCATAAAATTATTACTGAAGGGACAATTTTTATTAGTCTCAAGATGGCGCTAGTAAGTTATTCTAGAGAAAATGCAATGCACAATATGGCAGAATAAGTCCCGTCTCTTATGCTGCCTTCACGTGCTATAGGACATTTGATAATTCCCACTTCTGAAGTCTTGATTACGAGCTTATCGCATTCAAGTTTTGACATGAGAGGGGCGTTCATTTGCAATTTTTTACCTAGCATACTTTTATTTATGATAATTCTGAGAGCATGTGAAGGCAGCATTAGTCCAGTCCCTTAGGCAATCACTAATTGGTAAAGTCATCACATCACTGCAGATGCCCTTGGAAGGTGCGTTCACGCCATGTTGAAATGATCGTAATTACAAAATGTAGTATGTTTACAAAACTTGTAAACAATTTGGTATGGAGGCAAACTTGTAAACTCAGACTTGTACCACCTGACTGCTGTAACATCATGCGGAAACATTTAAAATGGCACTGGCTTCAGCAGTAAAAAATAGTTGTCTCATAATATTTCTGTTTTTTCTGTCCTAATATTGCAAGAATAATCTAAATTAAAGCTGCAAGCAGTGATGAAAGGGCCCTCGCACCCGGGCTCACTGCCACCCGGTGACCTTAGGAAAACAGTGAACAGTGGGCGATATTTATTTAAGAGGAGAAATAGAGGAGAAATATGGCAAAGTCATTTTGATGCACCACACTTCCTGCTGCCAGCAGGTGGCACTTTGACTATAACTGAATTTTGCCATGTTGATGTCTTCAGGTCAGGACTCTTATCACACATGTGAAGTTTGGGGCAGATCGGACATTGTATGCCTGAGTTACTTACAACAGCTTCCTCTTTCATGGCGAAACTTTGTCAGGCCGCCACGGACACGTCCTTCAACTAAAAATTAAGATCTTTGCAATTTAACGTCGCAAAGGCCTTTAGATTAGACTGACCAAATATGATGTTGATCTGATTAAAGCTCTAGGAGGAATTAGTTAAAATACAATGTCTGGAAATGGCAAAAACTTCTTGTTGGGTTTTTAGATTTTTTTGTAGGTACTGGGCTCTTACATGTGTCTACCGAATTTCATACCTGTACGTGAAACATAGTGCGAAGGGTGCTTAATTGAAGTTTTGTAGGTGCCGCTATTGAGCCATTTTGTTACACCTACTTCTGAAACCCACATCAGACATACATTTTCACCACTTCTGACTCATGTGCATAGTTCCATGAGTTTTCAAGCATGTTTAGGCCCTCAAAAATGCGATTTATTTCGGAGAAGAAGAAGAATTGACTGAGCAATTACAATAGGGTCCTCACACCATTTGTGCTCGGGCCCTAAAAATAAACTGAAGTCATACAATGCTGTTTTTGTACACTTAATGTTCCACTAAATAAACTATAGGTTTATTAATAAGGTATTTACATAGTGTTGCCATACAAACAAATATTCAGAGTTCGACGCACATGCACATTGGCAGGATCAACACGAAATTTTAGCATAATAAACAACATTTATGACATTTTATTGCTGACTTAAAATATGTAAATATGAAAATGTGAGTTTGGCAAGCAGTTTTTGAGAATTTAGTATTTCCCAATTCAAGAAGATTGGAGATTTTCTTGCATGCCCCAAATAGATGCCTGGAGGTGTTGCATATATGGCTGCCAAAGGAACAGACTTTCCTTAAAAGGAACTTTAAAGATAGCAGAGTCATGAAAATACCACGGTATGTTGCGGTGGATAATGGTTAAATATACAGTTTGGCATTTCATTTTCCAATCAAAATCAAGAGCTGTGTAATAATGTGCTGTATTTCATTTTGCTTATTTGTATCTATATGAGGTAATTTCATGGTCTCTGTAATAACTAATCCAGCTTGAAAAGATGACAACCTAGTTTATGTTATTCAAAAAAGGTTTTTTAAAAAAAAAAAAAAAAAAAAAATGGATTGAAATTTTTTTAAACCAATAAAAAAAAACAACAACAAAAAACTAATTAAAACAAACATAAAAGTCATACTTATCAAATGCACATGAATAAAAACAATTCAGTTTTCTGAAAATAAAAAGGATAATACTGAATATAAAAAGACAAATGTTATTCATTCTGTTTTTGACAGATTGCTTTGATATGATCAACTCATCTCTCACATCCTTTCTTTGTGTTTTAGAACAGTGCCAGAACAATTCTAAAAACGCAACTTTAAAATCCAAAAGCCTTGGTAACTATGAAGAACAAAAACAAAACACTAATATTAAAAAAAGTGGTCTATCAGTCATTAGAAAGCCAATAAATAAATCATCTCTTGCTGGACTGCTAGTAAATGTAGAGAATTTCACAACTGTGCCAAAAAACGGTTCCAAAAAGTCTTCTTTTGGAGCAGCATGGCCATATATCTTGTGTTTTAACGTGTTAACGTAATGATTTGTTCCAACAAGGCCTGCAGGACTTCAGAGATTGTTGTTACTTCATACTTTATGGGGAAAAGACACTTTTGTGATGTTTAAAAAGAGAGAATTGAGGCTCTTAAGGGTTGGCTGGTGCAGAATTGTTTTGTAGTTTCCAGTCTTTATCTTAACTGCTGAACACTCAAGAAACTCTTGAGACTCCTTCCTTAGTGATGAATGTAGTTGCTGTAAATCTCGTAAAACATGGTATACGTTTCGCTATAGTCTCATCCACTGTTGGCTGAGAGGGGCAGATGGATGGTTAAACTTGAACTAGATAGCTGAATTAGAGGCAAATGAGGGCTGATGAGGTTTTTCGGGGGGTGGATGTTGGGGGAGTAGAGTTGGTTACCCCGAGGCCCTGAGGATTAGGTCGCAGTCATGAGCAAATGTAAGGCGGGAAAATTATTTTTTTCGTTCATTTTAGTGTAATGAGGTGTATATTGCTTCTTGGGAGAGTAATGAATTAGAGAATATGATTCTTTTCAAAATAAAGTGGTACATTCTTCCCCGGCTCATTTTTTCCTCTCCCACTCTCCTGCAGTTCTTTGTGTTGCACTATTTTATAATCAGGGTGTCAAGCGGCAGAATATAATAACCCATAATTTCCTATTAGGCTCATGAAAAAGTCATTTGGGCTTGTAGAAGGCAGTGTGAAAATCTGCCGCTGTTTTTTCGCAGATCTTTTCAGAGTCATAACAGGTATAAATAGGCCACTGAGTCTTATTTGCTGAGAGATTATTGCTTACCGCACTTTTTATGCAGAGTTTACAATAAAAACGTAAACTTTTATGTTCATAGAGGTAAAGCAACTTTGAAAGGCCAATTTAAAAGTTGCTGGGGAATTTGTCAGGGTGTCAGAGGACTCTTCTAATCTATGAAGGTCATTTTTTCCATCATTTATCTTTTTAACACATTTTAAAAGTTTTGAAAAGTCTTTTTAAAATAAATTAGCCTTACAAAAGCTGTGTTATTTTACATAGAAAAGGGTGCCTCGTAGGGGCAGACATGTTAAGATCAGGTTATGACTTTGTCTTTATAGCAACTAAAAACGTTCTTATGTGATGTCACATCCATGGCACTAGCTGTCAGAACAAGTCCTAGAAAATCAGTAAAAGATAAACAAGGAGGTCACGAATAACTGCAGTGGGGTTTTTGCTCAGTGTGAGTTTGAAAAATATTACATTTGAATTACAGCAAAACAACAGACTGCTGCAGGAATGACCCGAAAGTTAGCATCACCCAGGTTCCCTCAACAAAAAGCCAATAGAATTGCTCCATTGACTTTTGGGCAATTACAGAAAATAATCTCGGTGACCAAAAAAGTTTGATTCTTACACATTTTTTATAAATGAAGTAAAGAAGTAAAAAGCTTAGTCTATGAACAACACATGACTTCAATTTTATCACAACTAAGCTTCTGGCAACTCTTTCAATCTTCATTTAAAGTCTACAAGTTGGAAAATTTGAATTAGAATAATTTGCAAGTGTGTGAGTAAAAACACAATGAGGCTGTAAAAGCCAATTAGTAGATACGTTTACCTGTTTGTTGTGATGATGTTTAAGGTCCCCGACAACCTCTGTAGTCCCATTTAGCCACTTGTTAGTCACCCTTTTCAAGACAAGTATAAACTTAGAAAAATCCTGAGTGTGGTGTTAATGATGTTTTTTATGTAATAGAATAAATGTGAAAATATCTTGAGCTTTTGTTAACCACAGATCTTATTCCAGGCATTCAAACAAAACTCGTTTAAAAAAAACCATTGACTTCGATACAGTTAAATAAGTTGGATAATCTTCAGATGTAATTATATTTTGGATTATTTTGAAATGCCATAATCAAAAAGACACACATTTCTATCACGTCCCTGTTTGTTTTCATTTAACTTGTTTCCATTTAGTCTTTTGTTAACTCAATTAAATCAAGATAACTAATACTCTTTAGTTGGTTGCCATAGTTTCTATGAAAATTCTGTCATCATTTACTTACACACATGTTATTCCAAACTTTCTAAATATTTGTTTGATTTCTGCTTCTCATAGTGACGCTTGTATGGTATTTGCGTACTTTATCACAGATGCAATATTTGTAAAATATAGAAATATAATATTTGATGTTTCAGACATTTTCATGAAGCAACAAACACTTCACTCAATACTTTATGGACTGCTTAATACAATACCATATGTACAAGAATAAAGTTCAACATGAACCTATACTATTTAAATACCAATAAAGTGGGTCTATATTTTTTATTTTTATTTTTAATAAACATGACACAATATAAACACTAAGGTTACATGAAAAGAGTGTTCTTTTACTGTTATAAAAACACAAATTTGTAAGCATCAGCTGAAATGAATGTATCAGAATAAACAGGAAGCTAGGAATGTGCCTGAAGATGAATACTAAGTGTGGAAAGGAAATTACATGGTGGCATGGTGATGGAAAAAAAAGAGATGGGAGGAAAAAATATATTTCAATGCTTTTGCATTTTCTCGCAATTATACAGTTGGGTAATTATATTTTATATAATTTGCAGGCGTCAGGGAGCACACGTACTCTGTGTATAGGGAGCGGCGGTACTGAGTTGACCACACATTTTACGAGATAAGTTATTTGTCAGTGTTGCTCAAGATCTGTTGCGCACCAAATCCTCTGACATTGTCCTGTCATTCATCTCTCCTTACTATCTTCACATGATAAGTGAAACCTGATGTACTGTAATGTAACCGACTACCGCAGCAGGCCCAACCATGTCCCTTTATGGGCTCTGTAGAAAGGCATTTTCCATGCCTTTCCAAATTCGGATTTAGGCTTCGGCACATCCCTACATGAAACACACGTGATCGTGATCAAATCAGACACAATGCCGCATCAAGTCGAACACACCTACTGACTTTTTCTTTCACAGCGGTAGCAAAGAAATGTTGCTAGTCACACCTGTAGTGTGGCCTTTCATATGTGTGCCCTCACATATGCACACACTTGCACAGTATGTACTCACGCACACACACTTGTAAGTGATGCCTCACACTTCTCACCAATTCCAACATCTCACTCATCTCCTACTGCTTTTTAAGATCTCTAATCTCTTCATTCTAGAGAGAGAGAGAGCTGTGGGCCTTCATTTTCCTTTCATGCTCTTCTGGTCACAGTTCAAGCCATCATCTCTCCTCTCATCTCTTTCGATTTCCTGTCGAGTATTTAATAGATTATTCCCCTGCGTCTCCACTGCCATATGAGGCCCGGCAGGGGCGCAGTGTGACCGCAGTGGGGTTATATGTTGATGTACTGCACGCTGTTGTCTCTGATTAGCACCCGAGAGCTGTGTAGGGAGCAGCGCACACTAATTAAAGGTATCAAACCCCATCTGTGTCCGATGACAGCAGAGTTTAGGAGTGACACCACAATCCTGTGTGTGTAATTAGACGTCCGGAGGCAGCTCCCCCAGCAGGCTCTTAATGACAGAGCGAGTCGACTCAGGTAATGCTCAGTTGCTCATTATCAGTCGGCTATGAGTGGAAGCACTCGTTTTCTTCTTTTGTCTGTTTATCAACTTTTATTTTGAAAATATATATATATATATTTTTAATTTAACTTAAACTAATCGGTTCAACTAAGCAAGATTTTAGAAAAAAAAAAGACACCGTCCAATACTATCTATTCACAAGTTATCAGTGCCGGTGAAACTACCTTGTAACGAAGCATTCTAAGCTACAAGCTACTCATAATTTAAAGTTAAACTACAGTCAAGCTATTCTTTTGACACTGTAGTAAGGTCAAGGTATATAACACCTGGGGAGAGCTATATGTGAGCGTTAGCATTGGCAAATATAACAGTAGCAGGGGCTAGCTGAACCATGCTAACCATTCAAACCTTCACTTCCTCTGAGTTAGCTACTCTACAAAGTACTAATATAAAGAATTTTAAAAACTACATAACACTGCTAGCTATTTGATGATATATTTCATAATTTATTTTGAGCTTCATTTTATGTGATTAAAATTAAAAATTTTTTTTGAAAACTTTCCTTTTATCTTCTTTCCTCTTGAAGTACATTTTTTACTCTTTGAGACCATTGGTGCCACTGTCATCTTCTTGGGCATACTATGTGGATCCATCCGTCCATCCATCCATCCTATTGTTGCAGTGATGTGAACCTGACACTCACTAAATGAGGCTCTTAACTGCACCTCTCCATCTTCCTCTGCATCTGATGGCGGCATCGCGTGAGGCATCGCGTTCCCACTCCCAACACATTGCATATTGACGCTTGTTCAGGACCCCTCTGCTTTTCTTTTTAATGTATATATATATATATATATATATATATTGCGTTGTGATTGTCAGTTTAATCAGCCAGCATAGTTTTCTTTACATTTATTTGATCTTATTTACACTATTTAGACATGTTTGAACACGTAACCCAACCCATAAACCTACCCATTTGTTATAATACACAATATAAAACACCATCAAGTTCAAATCCTGCACACACACATTCAAAAATTGCCGCCAGAAGAAGCATCAGCTTTGATTGCGAAATGGCACTGGCTTATGTGTGCCTCATGACTGATTGCGTCATGCTAAAATTTGGGCGTAGGCCTATCTTTTGAATGAGATATGACTGTGTGTGTTCGTGGAGTAGGATCATTTTCAGCAATTAAAACCATAAGTTCCAATCTTTTCTTAATATAAAGTTATCGTATGGCTTCAGAAGACTTGGAAGTTGTTTGTAATACTTTTATACTATTTTTTTTTGGTCAGTTTTTGAAATAAATTCCTGTGACTGTACTTTTATTTGCCTGCATGTTACGTGTTTTATATTGTTGAGAAGTGGGTAGGTTTAGGGTACCTATGAAAGTATAAGTATTTATAAAATCATTGCATTTGTAAAAGTAGAAAAGAATTAAATTGACAAAGAATTGGTCTGACGCAAAAGGCAAAAAACTGAACGCAATGGAGTATCCTGCATGTCAAAAATGATGCTAAAGGGGTACCTTGTGCATTAAAAAGTGACGCCGAGGGGTCCTGACCAAGCATCAATATGCGATGAGTTGGGAGTCAGAATGTGCTGCAAGTTGTTTGTTAGAAAAGCTACAATATTGTCTATTGAACTACTGTCAGTTTACTGAAAAATGGTTTTAGTTGCGTCACAGCTTTTGGTTATTTACAACCTAAATTAGGAAGACACTTGTGGCTTCCCCAAGTGAAAATCCTTTCCCCATCTATCTCACAAACATCTCACACACATATTCACAATGGGAGGCAGGTGGAGCATCTGCGTCCCCACTAAATGAGGCTCTTAACTGCACATCTCCATCTTCCTCTGCATCTGATGGCGGCACCAGGCTGAGGCAATTCTGCCCCGCTCGCCGTCGGCACTGCAGCAGCTCTGTGCTCTGCTACCAGCAGTTAGACAACAGTTCAAAGATGCATGTGGCGATCACTTCCCGCCCTGGAGTTCTCACCGAAAAGCCATCATGAGTTTTCCATCTATCAGGAGCAGCTGCCGGTGGTCTCTAAGTTATTCATATAAGCCGGTGGAGGCCCTACTGTTGCCGCCTGCGTTTTGAAAATGTAATAAAGCAATAGAGATGTGTCTGTGTTTTCTTGTAATGCTTTTTGAGGGTGTTTTTGAGTACATGTGTTTGAACGCACCCCAGTGCCGACATTTAGACGCCCTCTTCTAATTGATTTGTGCACAGACAGGGTGTTCCTCAGACCCTGTTCTCCTGTTGGTTCTCCGTATGTTTTCAATGAGGGATTGCGTCGATACCCACCCCAGTCCTTGTTGTGTTCCGGAGCCATCAACACTCTCAGTGGGGATAGAAGCCCCTGCTGGAAAACTATTGGAATTTGCTTTTAACTGTTCTAGTGCTCTTTGCTCGAGGACTGGATGAACACTGGCCTTACGATCCAGACCAAAGCAGGACCAGCCCACGGAAAATGAGGACTAAAGGTTGAACTGTGAGACTCATGGGACAGATGAACACTCAACAGGTGTGCCAGTCATGTGAGAAACTCACATGGGAAATGTTTGTAGGAGATTTCAAGTATACAGAACAGTTACTTGGATTTATTGGATTTATAAAAGCAGTCTGAATGAAATCAAGTAGATCAATAACATAAAGCCCTATTCGACCGCGTCTAGTTTTCTAAACAACGTTTGAGTTGAAATTCTAATCATCTAACATTAGTGATTTTATGTACCAATTAAAAAGTAGGAGTGTTTTTTTTTACTGTAGTTCTTTTAATGAATTATTTTTATATAATTTTAAATTATCATAAAAACCTTGTTTAAATAAACTTCACAGGAGTTTATAGAAGTTGATGCTTATAATAAATCCAGGTAACTGAGCAGAGAAATCTAAACATTTATATTACCTGCTGCTGATATTAAAATAGCAAGTCTTAGAAGTTTGTACGATTTGGCTCTCAATTTTATTACATAATTTTTTTGCCGGATGCCATCCATATCGAAAGGTGCAGCATGTGGAAGATTAGTGCACAAACAGTAGCTCAGGTTAGTCAAAAAACACATGAGGAGATGCATTGGGATAATACAATATCAGCAACCGACATTTGCATTCGGACGGGATTCGATTTTTTAGAGAACTACTAAATTGACTGAAAAACAGGTAATTTGCTCTGGAATTTTTTACAAAGTACAGCTGTGAATTTCTCTGATGTCCTCTGAAAACTAGTCTTGTCTGATTAGGGCTTTAGTGTGTAAAAAAAAAAAAAAAATCAGAAAGAATATATTTACTCTGTAGTCAAAATATTCAAAGGTCAAATATTCAAAAGTCAAAGGCCCACCCACCAAAAATTTCAAGATGAATTTTAATTCAGAATTAAACATTAATTAAAAATTTTAAATGAATTAAGAAATGAAAGCATGAGAGGTGTATTCAACACTTTCATTGTATGAATTGTATATTTAATATTTAAAAAAAAAAAAAAAAAAAAAAGCTTTGTCATTGACCAAAGGTCTCAAAAGAAGACTCTAAAGGCTTTTACCATTGTTTGGCCTATTTTTTATGGTCAAAATCCTTTGAATAGGAATCGAGGTATGAGGACGAAAGATTTGCCCATGCAGATTTCGCAACGGGTTCAAGTTGGTCACGCAGATTCGTCGGGTTGATCAACAGAAAGCTGCTTGGTTTGAAAGTGACTTCTTTGTGAACTACACTATTGGCAAAAATCAATGAATTTAGAAATTTCACAAACATTTTGCCAATGTGACTACACCTTTAGGGTGCCATTTGGAACAGGGCCCACAATATTGCTTTGTCAGGCCACTGAAAGAAACAGGTTGCAATACTGTTTGGTGCCACCAGAGTTACCAGAAGTTACCCACTTCACATTTTGGGCCCTATCATACACCCGGCGCAATGCGACGCCAGGTGCGACTCAAGTGTTTTTTGCTAGTTTCAGCCTGACTCAGTTATCATTTTCACGTCCTGTGCCCCGTTGTTTAAATAGCAAATGCATTTGTGCCCATTTGTGCGCCAATAGGTGTGCTGGTCTGAAAACCAGGTTGTGTTCAGGCGCATTGTTGGTGCGTTGCTATTTTGAGGCAGCTAAAATAGACTGCGCCACTGACCAACTGAAACCTGGTCTAAAGTCAATGGCGCAATATTTGTTTTGTTATTTAAAGAGCGTGTTAGTAATCTCTGCTTATTACTAACCTCTGCTTATTACACACACAGGGACGCGCAGCAGCACACAAACATGCCAAATATTAAAAATTAAAAGATTACAATGTAAAAGATTATTATTGTGTGCATAAAAATAAAATGCTTTGGTAGAATCCGGCTTGTCCCGTAGGTGGTCTGCTTGCACGCAAGGTTAAAGCGCATGAGCAGACCATCTACGGGACAAGCCGGATTCCTCATTAGAGAAGCGTTCAGTTTTTCCGCTTGCAAATTCTGCCATGTAAATAGCGAATCCGCCATGGCGTGAGCGCAACTGGCTTTTAAAGGGAATGGGAGGTGAGACTCTGATTGGTTTATTGCATGTTATGCCCGAAACACACCCATGACTCATTAAGAGAACAGGAACAACCCTTTTAGACCATGCACTGACCATTTTTTCTGTCGTTAAACTAGCAAAAGTGGATTTCAACACGACCTAAGTGCACTTGCGCTGTATGCTTTAGACCATGCGCTTAGATCGTTAAATTATTTTAATGAACATTCAGTACAGAAGTGAGGGCAAGAAATAAAAAACAACATTAATAATGTTTTAAATAATAATAATAAAAAAGTTAAATAGAGAAATATGCAATGATGATTAAAACGTGAAAAGTGATTCTTTTAAATACTAAAACCGCCAGTAGGTGGCGGTAAGTCACTGTCTTAATTTTATCGAGTCATTAGTTCATTCAGTACTGAAACAAGTTTATTTATGAATGAATCATTGAGTCAATTACTTTCACAAACGATTCGTTCAAACCAAATCTAGTGCATATTCTAGTGAAAATCAAGCCGAGAGATCTCATAAAAAGGCAAGTGTCTTACAACCATAACAGATGGGAGTGCATTTGTATGCACTAGATTTGGTATTTGTTCAAAGGTTAAATGCCATTTGTAGGATGGTTTGTATTTATTTGTGAAATATGATGTAGGCTCATTTATTTATAGGCTATTTGTAAAACACAATACATATATTTGTTACTCCTCTGTGTTTTCGCTCAAACTGACCTTTGTATTTGCACATCACTTTCTGTTTGTTTGCGAGTTGAGTTTTCCTTTGCAAAGCAGATTGTGTTTGTTTGCAAAATGCTGGATTTGTTTGTTTAATTATGGCACAATATTAACTCCATAGATTTGCTAGGTTGCAGACTCTGCACTCAACCTATATGCACCCATATGCACGCTGCTTATGTAGAAATGGATGCAGTCAGTTTTGACTGCAAAAGATGTGATATTTTGATTGGATGTCATGCATCTACAGCTTTGTGCCTGTTAGAAATACATGCTTGGTTTTAATGTTATTTTCAGATGGGAAAGAATTAAATGAATGACAAAACTCAGCATGTTGTTCGCGTACCCCAGTTTGGGAACCACTGCTGTAGCTCAAACAGTATGGTGCTAGGCTAGCAATGCCAAGGTCATGGATATAACGATAAAAGTGTCTGCGAAATAAGTAAATAAATAACTACTATACAACAGCTCCAAAACTCTAATTTGCTCTTATCTTGAACTTACGATTGAAAAACAAAGTGGTTTTGAATGATTAGGAATTGATGCATCATGCTCTGCTGCGATTGATTTAATTTGGAGTCTTGGACTCCGTTAAGACTGATGCCCCTCACACATGACTGGTAATGTGTTTGACAGTTGAGACATCTATCCATCTTTCTTCGCACCTTTCCCATTCATCCATCTTCCTGCTCTCTTTGCCCAGCATCCATCTTCTTGGTCTCATTCCTCATCCGTCCATCTTCTTGCTGACACTGTCAGAAGAGACAGTGAGATGGTGTTCATGGCTTATCCACAAGGTTGCTGGTACTGACATCTTTAAGCTTGTCTGAACTTTGAGCAAGTGCGGTATACCACAACTCACATCCCATCAATCAGAGAGAGAGAGAGAAAGTGAGAGATACAGGAATAAAGAAAAAGAGTAAACCAGAAGTGTGCTCAATAGAATTGGGGGTAGCTAACTAAAAGCAGTGACACTAGTAACTACATTTTTAGTAGCATTACAGTAGCTCAGCTGCTTTCAAAATAGTGTGCCTTTTTAACAAGCTACTTTTTTCCCTGAGAGTATAGTGTAACAACCACATGCTACATTGCTGTTTTTAATGTCACATTGTTTGTGCTTGTAGCTGTTTCTCATGTTTAGTGTTGGAAAATCTGATTCATTCTAGTGACAGTTTGTTCAAAACAGTCCTTTTCTGATGTGTAGGTTTGGGATTGGGATGTTCATTTCCTTCTAGTGAATCAGTTCATCCCTCTCTCTAAATCTAAATAATTTCTAGACAATTCATTCTAAGAATCATTTTGTCCAAAATTTTCTCATATGTAGGTTTGGAAAGTTAAATTCCTTTGTGTGAGTCAGTTCATCATAAATGGTCATCTCTCTAAGCCTGATTCATTCTAGTAAATATGAAAACCCTGGCCGTTAGCCCCAAATGGACCTGGCATGCACTAGCACGCCTGCTTTTGGCCCATCAGTGGAAACACAGCTAATGTTAGCTATATTTTTTCTTAGTAGCTTGTAATGTTGCTAACAACTTTCATAAAAGCTACCCTAACGGATAACTCCCTTGAGGTATTAAACCTACTTGAGCTAACTACTTTTTCAAAAGACTTTCCATTATGAGCAGCTTGTAGCTTGGCAAGCTACGGTGTCAAGTATCCCACCATTGAAGCCAAGTAAGGGAAATGGCTTCCTCATGTACTGTTATTTTTATGGAGATATGCAAGTCGTCGTTCTAGTTACCCTCGTTTATCTGGAAGATTGGGACTGATGCGGTGGTTGATGGAGATGGGGGTGTTTGTCATCACTCACCCACCGAGAGAATCGTCCCGGGGGCATGAGACGGTATCGTTATCATGCTGAGAGGAAGTTAAGCTGATTTGGCCTGAGCGAGGTTCATTTAACGCTGCCTCTCGGGAAGACCGAGGCTTTGCAGAGGAAATGATGATGATCTTTAGAATGTCATTAGCTGCTGAAGATAAGAACAAACTGATCGCTCAAAATCTCATCTCAATCCAGATCTTTAAAACATTTGTCACGGAATTAGGTGTTGAGTAATTGCCACCTCCACAGCACAGAGGTCAAACCAAGGTCAATCACGAGTACCAGTTTAGCTCTCGATAGACTGATAGAACATGTTTGTCTATGCTTGGAAAAACTAACTAGAGAGAATCTTTTTAAACATGGAATTCACTCAACCAAAACATACACATAAAAATGCTTTCAGACACTGTAGAACCCAATTTCTTTTGACTTGGACTCAGGGCCTCAAGAGTGATAAGATGTTAAGAATGATAAGAAATTAAAAGAAACAATTATTAATACCAAGGTTACACTGTTAGCATTTATATTTCTTGTAAGACACCAAAACACGATGATGTTGATTAGCCCTATGTAAATCATCATCACATGTTCCCAACCATCACAGTTTGGAAGTAACTCTTCCCATACACACACACAGGATGTATAAAATGTAGAAAACTTCTGTTATTTTTTGCTCTGCCTCAGCAAACTTACACTCCCAGCCACCAGAGGGTGTAAGACACTGGCTCCATTCATTGGATTTTAAATGCTTTTGCTCATTTTTAACTTAAATACTTATAAGTATAAAAGTATAAAATGTGTAATCTATCTTTAAATGTAAATTGATTATTAAAATTTAGTACATTACATATTACATTTTTCAGTTATTAAAAAAATCATCCATAAATTATCAAATAAATAACCCTGAATGTTATAGAAGTGTACCATGAAGTACTTTAGTTTTAGTTTAGTTTTTTTTTAAATGTGCTAAACAATATTCAAACTATTCAAATATTCCAAGCTATTATGATTAAAATATATGAAATATATTTCTTGACTATTTCTTGACCATTTATTTTTTATTTTTTATCATGACAAAATTATGCAAAAAGTGTCTTTCTCCACTGACAGCCTTTTAACATTCTTTAAAATTTATATTAAAATTTAAATATTTTCAGTAGTTCATGTTTCATTATATTATAGTAGATGTTTGGTCAGTGATTGGTTTTTTTTAAGGACATATTTTTCACTGTTGCATTTTATGTCACAGCTGGATAATCACAAACAAAGGGCTTGAGTACA
The DNA here is from genome assembly GCA_037101425.1 of Elopichthys bambusa. NCBI lineage: Eukaryota > Metazoa > Chordata > Actinopteri > Cypriniformes > Xenocyprididae > Elopichthys > Elopichthys bambusa. The sequence continues at coordinate 8,903,713 of CM074452.1, read as the reverse complement.
CAGTGTTGTGGTGCCATCAGTCAATCACCTTGAGGCCTGTCAGGATGTCACTTTCCAGTAACTTCATATTAGTCACAATGCATTTACGATCTGAATTTGTCCCTATATATTTAAACTCGGTATATCTCAATCTCATGGGACCCATATCTGCATTTTGAACTCTTTAACTTGCTTTTTCTCTATTATTCATCAATGATTGTGACTCAAACCTTTACTTATTTACTGTGGTGCCTAGGGTCTTCATTAAGTAGACCTGCAGTTTGTAGCTGTACAATTACTAAAGCAGGGTCCAGATTCCCAGTTATCTGAAAATTAGTATATAATAGTAGGAGATCAACATTTACTAATGGCTATGTGTTTCACCCATAGAATCAATTCACCCCCAACCCCCCAAAAAAGTTTCTAGACAATTTTAGATTTGACTTTTGTAAATGTTTTTAAAGGTCAGTAGAGCACTATGGCTGACTGCACCAAAGCAGAAATCACAAAGCGAGCGAATAGTTTATATGCTAATTCCATCTATCCCTATAATACACACAAAAACATGCAGATAAAAAATGGCCAAATGTAGCGGAGATACTCTCCCCCCACCGTGCAAACTACTTATGGCACATCTCCTGCCATATTCTGGAAGCGGTAAGTGCTGCCCAAATCTTGCCACACCGTCGAATGATCGCACTCACAAGTGGAATGTCAGAGTGATCAATATAAATTGCTGTGTGCGGTGTCGAGAGAATGGAACGGGAAAGGTTTTGATGTGTTGTCTGGTGAGGAAAAGATGAGCGAGCATGCATGATTTGACATGTGAAGGCAAAACCGCACCAGGCCTTCCTAATGGCTCCATTGGCTAGTTAGGCATGTCCGCAGTTCAGATGCCCCTGTCAGTTTGCCGCTTTTGCCTAAAGGGGTATTATGCAAAGTTCTGGTTCAGTGCCTCCCGTCACGAGTACCTTTTTCTCCTAGTGGTCCTGTTCTGCCCTCCACCGCCCACCCACCACCCCTTGCTTTTTGCCTGTTCCATTGTTTATTTACAGGAATCCCTGTTGAGAGTGAATGGGCAGATAATGGCATTGGCATGTGAGACGTAAATAATTGCCAATTTTCTTCCTGCTTTCGACCTGCCTCAAACCACTCTACACCATTTCTGCTTTCTCTGAACAAACTATTAATTGGACATGTCTCCTGTTTTCAATTACTTTAATTGGTTGCACTTGTGAGGTGTACAGTGGGCAGAAAGGACAGCATTTTTCCGCTCATCATCCAGTTTCCTACTTAGACCTTTGGAGAGCCACTGCCGTTCCCATCACACTCAAATCCTGAAGGACCTTTTCAACATTTTGATTGGATGGAAGGGTCTTTTCCTGCAAAAACACAATAAAGTACAGCCCAATTAATGCCTGATGGGTCCTCAAGTGACCTCTAACCAGCTTTTGTGTTTCTCTGAAAATCAGCCTGTGATGGACAGCTTTCTTTGAGCATCTGTGTTCTTGTCTGTCATCTTCATTAATGCCGTGTTTAAGTCATGTCGGAATGATCATGTTTACGAGTTGAGTGCACATGAAGGCCATCAAGTCATAACTAGTGGGAAACTGCATTTTCTTTAACCCTGACTTTCTGAGTGAGAATTTAGCTGTAATTGTGAATGTTGATGGTACAATTTAGTTTGTATGCTTTTTGTGTGTCGCTGATAAACAGCAGCGAAGCTGAACAAAAAAATATCACTCAGTTTGAGGTTGAGGAGACATGCTTGTGTGCCAGTACTACAATTCCCATGATTCTAAGTGCCTTCAAGTCCACCTGGGAAGGTCCTACATCCAAGTTGGACAGCTGTTTTTAAATTTATCAGACACACATTCAAGTCAGACCAAACACATTGAACTAGCCAAAACAAAACAAATACACAATAGACAACTGCAAAAGCTCTTTTTTCTGTTGTCCCAATCTGGGGTAACAGCAGGGGTTTGTGAGTTGATGAAAAGCTAGTAATTAATTAAATCATGAAAGGTAAAATAATAATAATAATAATTAAAATTATAAAAAAGATTAAATATCTTATTTGTTTACCTGCATGTCATATGACCATTAAACTGCATCAGAGAATTGTAAACATGCAAATGTTTTAAAATTATTAAAAAGTTAAACGGATAGTTCACCCAAAAATGAAAATACTGTCATCATTTACTCACCCTCAAGTTGTTCCAAACCTGTATGAATTTCTTTCTTCTGCTGAACACAAAAGAAGATATTTTGAAGAATATGGGTAACCAAACAGTTGAAACATTGACTTCAATAGTATGGGGAAAATACTATGGAAGTCAATGGGGACCATCAACTGTTTGGGTACCAACATTCTTCAAAATATCTTCTTTTGTGTTTAGCAGAAGAAAAAAAAATCATACAGGTTTGGAACAACTTGAGGGTGAGCAGTTGATGACAGAATTTTAAGTTAAAAATATCAGGGGGAGTTTCAAATAAATTTACTTGGTAATCCTTGTACTAAATGAATACACCTAAATATGTATGGTATCTAACAAATAACTGAGTGTTTTGCATAAAACAAACCGTATATAGTATAACAAATTAATATTATTGAATATTAACCACTGCAGATTTAAGATGTGTTTGACTTGAAGCAGCGCTGTGCAGACCAATTGCTGTGACATCAAAGTACCGTGAGAGCAATTCGAAAGCATACAGAGCTTTATTTACAGTAATTACGACATGCTGTGAATGCAGCACGTGATCCTACAAACCAGGGAATGCACTGCTCATGTGGTCAGTCACATGGGTGTCAGCTGTAAATAAAATGTCATATGCTTAAATAATAAGAATATATTTGTCTAATTTAATAATAGGAAAATTATTTGATTATTTGATTATTTAAATCTGTTTAAAAATAGGAAAATAGACACGCTAGTTGAAATGGTCTTGCATTTTATCTCTCAAAATGATGATTATCATTTTAAAAATGTGGAAATTAGCGGAAATAAGTTACTGCAACCTCTTATTTACATAAGGTTCCCTTTCGAAAGGGAACTTCTACTCTGCGTTTGCAAACGCTATGGGGAACGTCACGTGACTCGGTGTCTGAAAGCCAACAATCCAATAACTCCAATTCCTATTGGCCGGCGACAGCCTATGACGTCATACAGCGCGACCCGGAAGTATAAAAGGGGGCACCTGGGAAACAGTTATTATCTCATTGTCTTTTGGGACTGTTTGTGTCATTGCCACTGTCGTGAATATACTCTAGTAATATTCTGTAAGTACGTCTCTATTATGTCTGCGGGCAAAGAGAAACATTTCAGGAAGTGTGCGGATCCATGCCCGAGGTTTTTGACTCTGGAAGATTCGCACACACTATGCGTACATTGTCTGGGAGAAGAACACGCACGGACGGTGCTTGAGGGTGCCGTCTGTGTAAGTTGTGAGCACCTTCCTATGAGAAGGCTCCGTTCCCGCCTGGCCCTCTTCTCGAGGGAAAAGGCGTCAACATCTGCGCTTGGTGGGTCCGGCCCTGCTCGTGCCGAAGCAGAGCGGCGGCTGCACTCATGGGGCTCACAGATAGAGCTCACTGCCGAGTTTGAGAGAGGTGTCATAGTCTCTCAGCCTCCGGTGGTGGCTGGCAGGGATGAGCTCCTGGATGACGATGATATCTTATCTCTGACATCATCGGATCCTGGAGCGAGTGTTCTTCTGGCTGCTAGCCCCCGTGGGCAGGAGATGGCAATGGAGGAGGAAGAAGTTGCGTCTTCTTCTTTCTCCAAGCCTCCTGGCCCAGCATATGCCGAGTTACTGGAGGTTGTGGAACATGCCGCTGGCAGGCTGCAGCTGCCGTGGGAGCGCGTGAGAAGGGAGCCCGTTCGCGGCAGACTTGACGAACGTTTTTTTTCTGACCACAACCCCGTAACTCCAGTGAGCCTTCCATTCCTTCCAGATCTTCACATTGAGATCAAGAAGGCATGGAAGAACCCATACTCAGCTAGAATTCATCCACATCAGCGAGGGAATTTCTCTGATGTGGAGGGATTGGGCCAGCATGGGTATGTGTCGCTGCCGCCCATTGACGAGATGTTTGCCAACTATCTTGTCACGGGCAGGGCACCGACACTATAAGCTCCGGTTCTGCTGTCCAGACCCCTTAAGCAAACATCTCGTCTGAACGGCAGAGCATATGCTGCTGCAGGTCAGGCTGGCGTGGCTTTGCACACTATGGCAGTATTGCAAGCCTACCAGGCTGACCTGCTGAAGGACCTGGATCAGGGGCAGGGTTTGTCCCCTGATGCGGTGGCTGAGCTGCGCCGCACCACAGATCTTGCTTTCCGGGCCACCAAGTAGACGGCCGCCTCGATTGGGAGATCGATGGCAGCCATGGTGGCCACGGAGAGACATCTGTGGCTGAACATGGCGGACATCGGGGAGAAAGAGAAGGGCTCTCTCCTCGATGCCCCGGTTTCACCAACTGAACTTTTCGGCGGCTCAGAGGCCAGAGGTTTAGTGTCGCCGCTCGAGCGCCTCCTCCACCTCGGAGCAAGTCGCAGAAGCGGCGGGATACGAGGAAGAGGAAGATTGATTTGAGGGAGGTGATTGATCACCGGCGCCAGCAACACCACTGATTGATCCACAATTGCCTTCGCCCCTCTTCCTTGGCCTCCCGGGGCGTTTTTTAATTACTGTGCATGTTCAGGTTGACACCTTTGAACAGTCAGGCTGACGGCCGGGTCCATGATGAGATTTTTCTGAGCAGGCCATAAAATGGCTGCTGCTTAGTTTTTTCTCTATATATGAGTAGCCTCTCGGCTATTTTTCAGTATAGTTTGAGTTGGCACTCATTTCTTCAACTAACTGCTCTGGAGCCTTTGTCTCAGCCATTTTTCTTGACAGGCATTCTTCTCAAGCATGGCGGCGTGGGTATATCTTTCCCCATAGCGTTTGCAAATGCAGAGTAGAAGTTCCCTTTCGAAAGGGAACATCTCAGGTTACGTATGTAACCATGGTTCCCTGAGAACAGGGAACGAGACTCTGCGTTTCCTTGCCATGCTTCGGGCTGCCTGCTGAACAGTCCCTCAAGACGATGGATAATGACTGTTTCCCAGACGCCCCCTTTTATACTTCCGGGTCACGCTGTATGACTTCATAGGCTGTCGCCGGCCAATAGGAATTGGAGTTATTGGAATGTTGGCTTTCAGACACCGAGTCATGTGACGTTCCCCATAGCATTTGCAAAGAAGACCTAAGACAGTTGAGCAACTAGAAGCCTGTATTAGACAAGAATGAGACAACATTCTTATTCCTAAACTTGAGCAACTTGTCTCCTCAGTCCCCAGATGTTTGCAGACGTTCCCAACTTTTTTGAGATGTGTTGATGCCATGAAATTTAAAATCAACTTTTTTTTCCCTTAAAATGATACATTTTCACAGTTTAAACATTTGATATGTAATCTATGTTGTATTCTGAATAAAATATTGAAATTTGAAACTTCCACATCATTGCATTCCTTTTTTTATTCACAATTTGTACAGTGTCCCAACTTTTTTGGAATCGGGTTTGTATTACATTACATTACATAATATTATTATTACATAATAATAATGGCCCATTTCAAATGTGTACATGCTTTTCTTTTTTGATCAAAGTTTTTTTTTAAATTAGTTTTCACATTATACAGAAAGGAGAAACACACATAACTAAACCCCCCTCCCCCGAACACCAGACATAAACATTAAGTCACCATACATACTTAGATGACCATGAAATAAAACATTTTTACATTGCCATGTTGCCTACTTCCATTCCCTCAACAAAAGTTAAGAAAGGCTGCCAGATATTATAAAATGTCCCAGTAGACCCTCTGACTGTATGTCTAATTTTCTCCAACTTAAGATGGCTCATGACTTCCCTTATCCAGTGGCTATGTCTCGGTGGATTAGGGTCTTTCCATTTAAACAGTATCAGTCTCCTAGCCAGAAAATGTAAAATTTTGAATTGTATTACAGCATGTCTAAGGCATATGGATGATGAGAAAATTCCCTGTATTACTTTGTGCCAAATTTCTTCTGAAACCGGTTCATCTAAATCTGTCTCCCAATTGTTTTTAAGTAGGTCTAAGAGTGTTGAATCATATATGCTGAGTAGTTCGTAAATTCTGCTTATAACCTGTTTTTTGACTGATTTACATTTAAAAATTGAATCTAATAGAGAGGTGGCAAGGCATGATGGGAAGCAATTAGAATTGGATGCTACAGTCCTGAAGCTGCAGATACCTGTAGAAGTGCGATTTGGGAATGTCATATTTCTGTACCAGCTGTTCGAAGGAGGCAAAATTTCCATCAATATAAAGATCAGACAGTGAGACCACACCCTTTCTGGCCTAAACATCAAAAGCCTCATCCATCATCGATGGGGTAAACAAGTAATTTTTTTGCGATTGGTGCAGCCTGTGATAAATCTTTAAGGGAAAGTGATAATCTAATCTGATTGCAGATTTTGATTGAATGTATAATGGATTAGAAGTTAAACTAGAGATAGGCTGTGTGAATGGTAGTTTAGAACACAATAAAACTGTTAGGGAGGTGGACCCAACTGAAGCTCCCTCCAGAATTGTCCATACGGGTGCTGTGGTGTCATTCCTTACCCAGTATAACAGTGCTCTTATGTTGGCTGCCCAATAGTAATACATGAAATTTGTAGAGTGCCATCCCTCCCTTTATACGAGGTCTCTACAGTATACTTCCTTTAATTCTTAGTGTTTTTTTTGTTGTTGTTCCAAATAAAGGTTGATATCTGATTATATAGTTTGGAGAAGAAAGATTTTGTAAAAAAAAAAAAAAAAAAAAAAAAAAGGAGGACACTGAAAAATATACAGAAACTTGGGCAGTACATTCATCTTTATCATATTTATTTTTCCTCCCAATGAGAGAGGCAGGTGGTCCCAGCACTCAAAATCTCATTTCAAATTGGATAAGAGAGGCTGACAGTTATCCACATATAAATCTTTATGGTTATGTGTAACCCAAACCCCAAGGTATTTGAATTTCTTATGGCTAATTTTAAAAGGAACTGAGCCTAAAGATAGCAGACTAGCCCCATCACCAACAGGCATTAGTTCACTTTTCTGAATATTATTTTATAGCCAGATATTTTTGTATCATCAATTTGGGGAGACTTGAGAGGGGTAGTGACAAGTATAGTAACATATCACCCGCATAAAGCGAAACCTTATGTTCCAGTCCTGCCCACTGAATACCCTTGATGTCAGCTCTTTGTCTAAGAGCTAGAGCAAGTGGTTCCATTGCAACTGCGAATAAAAGTAGGGACAAAGGACATCCCTGTCTTGTGCCACGTTGAAGCTCAAAGTAAGTGGATATATTATTGTTAGTGTGCACTGCAGCCAATGGAGACGTATATAAAAGTCTGATCTATGATATAAGCTTATGGCCAAATCCAAACCTATCCACTGTTTCAAAAAGATAGCACCACTCCACCCAGTCAAATGCCTTTTCAGCATCCAGTGAAAGCACTACCTCTGGGGTGCCAGGTGGAGAGGGGCCATAAAGAATATTCAGAAGTCGTTTGATGTTAGAGAAAGATTCTTAATAAAACCTGTTTGGTCAGGTGATATGATGGAGGGTAGAATCCCCTCCAAATGACGTGCAAGGACCTTAGCATGAACTTTGGCATCAGTGTTAAGAAGGGAGATTGGACGGAATGAGCTGCATTCAAGAGTGTTCTTGTCTTTTTTCAGGATTAAAGAGATAACTGCCTGACGCATGGTTGGTGGTAGGGATTTCAACGAAAGCGATTCTTCAAAAACTGATAACAATAAAGGGGAGGGATGTTCTGAGAATTTTTTTTTTAAAGAAGCCTGTTGGGAAACCGTCCGGCCCTGGTGATTTGCTACTTTGCATAGATCTAATTGCTAATGTTATTTCTTCAACTGTGAGGTCCTCTTCCAGTTTAGCAGCTATCTCCAGGTCTATGGATAGGATACGTACATTTTCAAAAAAATCTTCCAGCAAGGGAGGATCCGCACACGAGTCAGAAGTGTACAGTGACTGGTAGAAATTTTGAAAACAGGAATGAATTTTTAAGCTATCAGTATTTTTTTGACCCCTGCTCATCATTGATTGCAGGAATGGTCTGATTGGCAGTCCTTAGCTGATGAGCAAGTATTCGCCCAGCCTTTTCCCCATGCTCATAGCACGCATGTCGTAATTTAGAAATTAGGTCTCGGCCTGCCGTGTTGAAAGGAGATCAAACTCTGCAATAATATACGCTTTTTCATTGTATCTGCAGAGGGCAGATGATTATATAGCCTGTCTAGGTTCAGTATATCATCCGCCAGCTCTTTAAGGCGTGCAGTGTTGTTTTTGTTTTTATTTGCGAAATATGAGATTATCTGGCCCCGTAAATATGCCTTTAGTGATTCCCATATAGTTAAAGAAGACATCCCTGGCATTTGGTTAATCTTAAGGAATGATGTAATCTCAAAGCCAGAAAAATGGAGCACAGCTGGAAGAAAACAAAACTAGAAGTTTTTCGCATTTTGTGGAGAGAGAGAATGATTGAATACAGAAAGGCCTTAAAAACTGCTAGATCTGCTTATTTTTCTAATCTTTTAGAAGAAAATAAACACAACCCTAGGTATTTATTTGATACAGTGGCTAAATTAACAAGAAATAAAGCTTCAACTTCTGATTGAAGAAATAAAGAAATAAAGCTGAACTTCTGTTTCCAAACAGCACAGCAGTAATGACTTTATTAACTTTTTTACTTTCAAGATTAACAATATTAGAGAGAAAATTATAACCATGCAACTGTCAATGCAATTCAATTCATTCGCTGCTTTAGGAGAGGAAGAATTGTCTAAACTTGTTAAATCATCAAAATCATCAAAATGTATGTTAGACCCTATACCGACTAAGCTATTGAAAGAGATGCTTCCAGAAGTCATAGATCCTCTTCTTAATATTGCTAATTCATCTTTATCACTAGGATACGTACCAAAAACTTTTAAGCTGGCTATTATTAAACCTCTTATTAAAAAACACAACTTGATCCTAGAGAATTAGTCAATTACAGGCTAATCTCACTTTTCTCTCAAAAATACTAGAAAAGGCAGTATCATCACAACTATGTTCCTTTTTAGAAAGAAATATTATCTGAGGATTTCCAGTCAGGATTTGGACCGTACCATAGCACTGAGACTGCTCTCATTACTAATGATTTACTAAGTTACTAATGATTTGCTCTTATCATCAGATCGTGGTTGTATCTCTCTATTAGTGTTACTGAATCTTAGTGCTGCATTTGACACTATCGATCACAACATTCTTTTAAATAGACTCGAAAATTATGTTGGCATTAGTGGAATTGCATTGTCATGGTTCAAATCATACTTATCTTACCGTTATCAGTTTGTAGTAGTAAACGAAGAGATGTCATATCGATCACAAGTTCAATATGGAGTACCGCAAGGCTCAGTACTAGGACCGTTGCTTTTTACTCTGTACATGCTACCCTTGGGAGATATCATTAGGAAGCATGGCGTAAGTTTTCACTGTTATGCTGATGATACTCAGCTCTATATTTCTTCGCGTCCTGACGAAACTTACCAAGTCACAAAATTAACGGAAAGCATAGCTGATATAAAAAATTGGGTGACCAGTAATTTCCTACTACTAAATTCAGAGAAAACAGAGATTCTAATTTTTGGACCAAAAACTTCTTCACATAATAACCTAGAATACTGTCTAACACTTGGTTGCTCTGTTAAGTCTTCGTCGTCAGTTAGGAACCTGGGTGTGCTCTTTGATACCAATCTTTCATTTAAAAGCCATGTTTCTAGCATCTGTAAAACCGCATTCTTACATCTTAAAAGTATATCTAAACTACGACATATGCTCTCAATGACAAATGCAGAACAGTTAGTTCATGCGTTCATGACCTCAGGGCTAGATTACTGTAACGCTCTCCTGGGTGGTTGCCCTGCTCGCTTGATAAATAAACTACAGATCCTACAAAATGCAGCAGCTAGAGTTCTTACTAGAACTAAGAAGTATGACCATATTAGCCCAGTTCTGTCAATACTGCATTGGCTTCCTGTTAAACATCGCATAGATTTTAAAATCTTACTAATTACTTACAAAGCACTAAATGGTTTAGCTCCCCAGTACCTGAGCAAGCTCTTAACGCATTATAGTCCTTCATATCTATTGCGATCTCAGAATTCAGGCCAGTTGATAATACCTAGAATATCAAAATCGACCGCACCTGATGTCACCTGTTGGAGTTTGGCTTGCTTAGTTGGGGACACTTGACATTTGATATTTAACAGTGTTTTGATTTGCCTGCATTGACACCATTGTATGCGAACTGAACTGAGCTGGATGATGACATCACTGTTTACTCCAGTGCTGATATAGATATATTAACTAAATTAATAACTATTGATTCTTACAATGGAATGAATCAATACTGAATTTACTTAAGATGGACAATGACACCATTTTCTTTAAGAGCTGCTGTGCAGCCAAAATTATATACCAGTTATCAATGTAAAGCTGCTTTGACACAATCTGCATTGTTAAAAGCGCTATATAAATAAAGGTGACTTGACTTGACTTGACTCAGAGAAGATGAATTTAATGAAAGCTTTTTCTGATAGAAGCAGAGAATTGAGTCTCCAGGGACGGTAACTGGACTGTGTATTAGGGATACACATTTTCATAATTAGGGGACCACAATCTAAAATGACTATAGTTCCATAATCACATTTGGTAATGTGTGGAAGAAGTCTTTTATCAAGAAAAAAATTATCTATATGGGAGTAGGTCTTATGAACAGAGGAGAAGAAAGAGTATGATCTGGAGGTAGGATTGTGAAACCGCCACACGTCAGCTAGTTTACATGCTTTTCTTTCTTCTTTTTTTCTAAACAGCTCCCACTCGCTGTGGTGGAGTGGTAATGAAATATTGCTCTTGTAAATACTTTTCGACATTTCAGTAAGTGTACGTCTTTAAAATGCAAATTACCACGAAGCACAACAGTTACCGTGCACTGCTCCGTATTGGTCAAAAAGTATTTAAACAGTGAATTTTGAATTGATCCCTTCTTGTAAACTCAGTAACTTGAACTGCAATTAAATTACCACACGACCTTGGTGTTCGTCAAAAAACAGTTCGGCCAGAGATTTTTACACGGGTGGTAGGACAAAAACACTGACATTTTGTATTTGGATGGCAATAAAATCACAGACTAACCCCTGTAAATGCTGAAAATACCTTACGTCCCTATAAGAAACAATTACCGTCCGAATAGGGCTAATTGTCTGGAAGTGAAAAAGAAAAAATAATAATATGAAACTGTCCAGCAAGCCCATTTTATTCCATCCAAAATCCCTTACACACATCATGTTGAAATTATGACTTCCCAGGATGACTTGAACACACCATGAGCCTCTTGTTGGAGCATTACATCTTTCTTGAAGTTCCTCATGTTACATTTCATTCTGAAAGTCATGTGTTGATGAAGAAAAGAGAGCCAGGGGAGAGACAGAGAGAAAATGGGGCTCTCGCACATAGTTTGGCAGGAGTCGCCATCTGAGACGATGAAGGGTGACGGCCAGACCTAGTGAAGAGCAGATTACAGACTGTCAAGAACTCCACTGGGGATCACATGTTCCTAGTCTCTTCTCCCCTCATCCCTCAAAGCCTTTCACCTATTCATCTTCCAGAAGGTGACAAAATTGTCAACAGCAGCTACTGCTGTGGCCGCGAGCAGGCCGTCCCTCCCATCGGCTACAGAGCTGCTGTCTTCTTAGACTTGATGAATGTGTCTGATTTCTAAAGCCAGCTATCTCTGTCACAGGGAGTGTTTTACCGGGTACCCCGAGAGAGACACTGTGATGTAACCAATAAGGATCTCAAGTGAATCTCCACCTTCTCATTCAGTGAACAGTTGTCTTTGTAGTGAATGTGCTGTCTCAACTGCAGGCTCATTTTACGCTATTCAAGACTATTCAAATTCAGCTGACTAAGTCCAGTACTACACACTAGATCAATTGCAGTTGCAACAATTTATGTGTTAGTAATGTCAAAAAAAAAAAAAAAAAAATGCGGCAGACTTCATTTATTATCCTGCTTTCATGCAATTGCACAGGTTTTTGTATAAACATACTGACCTAAAGCAAAAAGTTACAGTAGGCCTACGCATTTTAGAGTTAAAAGACCTTTTAAGTTAAACTGCAAACAAACAAATATATTATACAATATTATATATTTGCAAAAGCTATATCTATCTAAAATATCTATGAAATTATATATATATATATATCTTTTCTTTTTCTTTTTTTTTTTCTGGCAGTTGACTGTTCTGGCTTCTGTTGAAGTGCACATACCTGCTCTCAGTTCTCACTGCTGGTCAGTGTCATAACCCAGCCTTTAACACATACATTCCAACACACTCCCTTAGTAACAACACATCACAAACACATGCATCAGAAACACAAATCATGAACACAACACATCACCTGCATGCTCTCAAACACATATATCACATACACCAAAACACATAGGCTGATCAGCACACAAAACAGATGGTAGGATTCTGCAGTTGAAAGGATGTTGCTGTGGAGCATCTGTAAAATTCTGCTGAAAAACAGACTGTGCCACATTTCTTTATTAACTTTAAGATGCACGTTGCACATGTTGCACTGTTATTACATTTCTGTTTGCCACTCAGAATTAAAATGCAGATGCCTTCTTAAATTTTATTTCAGTTCCAGAATTTGAATTAGAATTAAAACTGAATGAAATTTAAAGATATTTATCTGCATTTTTAAGGGTTGATTCAGGTTGATTCATTTTAAGTATGAATCACTCATATACTTACTATCATATACACAATTTATGGGGCATTTCAAAATTTAATATTAATAATCAGTAATCTGTTTGAAATGCTACTTAGACATATGCATCTAATTTATGTAGATTATTCTATTTAATAAATTAACTTGATGGACCATAGTGGAAGAACATTTTACCCCAAATTCTGACATTGATATTTAAAAAAAAAAAAAAAAGTAATTGAAAAAGAGTGCTATTTTTTTTTAATGCAAAATTATTATTATTATTATTATTTTTTTTTTTTTTTAGAAAAACAGTTCACATCTAGTTAGTTAATAAATGTAGGCCTGTTCTACACACCAGAGAACAAAGAGGCATAGTTATTCAAAATTAAAGTCTAATCATGTTTTATCAACTTTTATGTGACTGTTTGTGTTAAATTTCTTGGAAATTTCCCATGTCATAAAGATTTAAATTTTGGAAGATGTGTAGCAAATTAGCTCAAAGAGAAAATATTAATAATTAATCAACTTGTTATGATTCATTATGAACATTTAGATAATTTAATCGTATTAACTTGATGTAGGTACATTAATATTACAATCAATTTATTTCGTTTGTTCAGCGAACACTTTTAATTATTCATTAATTCCAAGAAAAAGGTATTTTCCATGGCCACAGAAAAATTAATTTTTTCTTAGCATGCACCACGCGTTGAGCATCTAACAAGACCAGGAATCGTTAAATAGACCTTGTTGCAAGTTTTATTAACTAAATCACGAACACAACTAATCTAAACAAATACATTCACACAATCACACATTTGCATATGTAATTTGATTGGGTGTTCAAGAGAAGAAACTTCAAGATTCTTTTCACATTTGGCTCCTAAACTCTGGAATAGCCTTCCTGATAATGTTCGGGGCTCAGACTCAATCTCCCAGTTTAAAACTAGATTAAAGACGCATCTCTTTAGCCAAGCATTCACATAATGCATCTCATATCAGATCAATTGCACATGACTATCTTTGTTTAATGTTATGAACAGCAGCTACACTAATTATTCTCCATTTGCTTTGCCATTTGCTTTTCCGTTTTTTCCGTTGACTAGAGAGTACATCAGCTTCAGTTTGGATCCAGCCTCTTAAGAAGACCTCAGATGACCAACACCTTTGAAGAGACGGCGCCAACTCCTGCGAGGACTTCAGAAGATGCAACATCTGGATCAACACGCACATTCCCAAATTTCTATATACCCTAATTATTGTTAATATGTAATTCATTTTTCCAGGAGCTCATTGTTTCTACCTTCAATTAAATTGCTAACAGTGACTGCAGTAATTGCATTTTCTAAATTGTAATGTTGACATGCATTCTCTGTTAAGCTGCTTTGAAACGATATGTATTGTGAAAAGCGCTATACAAATAAATGTGAATTGAATTGAATAATGCTAATGTGTCACAGAGTTAGCAAAATATAATGTAAATTAACAAAATAGGAAACGAAAGTTGGAGTCCGTAGATACCAAACATGCTACCCATGTGATCTTAGTTAACCACAGTATGCAATTCTGAAACATTAATCCAAAAGAGTTTGAATATCTATATCCATCTATATCTATATAGATATCTATATCTATATATCTATATCTATATATATATATATATAGATATATATCTATATCTATATCCATTTGTGTGATGTGTGGATACAGGTTTATACATTTCTCAAGCGTACAGTATACATTTTAGGACATCCTCAGTCCCTGGACAAAATGGCATCGCCCCACAGACTAAAAGGCTTCAGGTCTCAGGAAAAAACGACGTCAGGTGTCAGGTCTTGTACAATTAGGCATCGGATGAAACAGTCACAGACTAAAAGGCATCAGACGAAATGGCCTCAGATAAAAAGGCATGGAAATGGATGAAATGGACTTAGAAGAAAGCTAATTGCCCGGCCTCAATGTGATGTCACATGCACGCAGTTTTCTGTTAAATGTTACACTAAGTTTTATAAAACATATCCTACTGAGATTCTGTAAATTTTGTATTATTTGCTAGTTTTATTTGCATGTATAAAAAGTTAGCTAAATAACACATTGCAACTAGCTTGCATTGCAAACTATCGTGAAAACTTCAGAAAATTAGCCATGGTTTTATTATAGTAAAAGTGAGGTAACTATGATTTTTGTCGGATTGATACTATTTGTATAACAATAGTTTAACTACAAATAACACAAACTATAGTGTAGAAAACCATGGTTAATTTGTGGTTACCATGGTTAGCTACAATAACCATGTTTATTGTTTTATTTGTAGTAAAACCATGGTTAATTTTCATAAGGGAAGTAAAAAAATCTTTCGAGCTATTAGACTGCGTTGTTATAAACACAGTTGCTTTGTGTACAGAGGTTACAAGGGAAACAGCTTTATTTCTGCTGTTCCAGTGCCACCTACTGTCAGAGAGTTGATTACATTTTAATTCAGTTAATTGTTTTCTGCAGACCAATGTGAAAATTGCCATGTTCTTTTCTGTATAGAACCTAACTAGTATAATATTTAATTAAAGCTGTAAGAATAAAATATCAGGTAGCCTATAGCTTACCTTTAACCCCTTCTCCCCCACACTTTTTTTTTATTAGTTTTTAATGCTTGAATAACAATAACATAAAGAACATTGCTAAGGGATTACATAAATAGCCTACCATTAAATGAATACCATTAATAGATAGATTCTACATAATTAACACACACCTTACATCAATTTGAGAATAGTTAAATATAAAAAGGGGGAGAAAGAAAAAGACAAATGAAGGATGGCATTATGATGGGATAAAAGCCAAAAGAAAGTTATACAAAAAAACATGATGCCTTTTAGTCTGATGCCTTTTTGTCTGAGTCCGTTTCATCCTTTTCATCTGATGCCTTTTATTCTGAGGCTTTTTCGTCCAATGCCTAATTGTACGAGACCTGACACCTGACAACGTTTTTCCTGAGACCTGAAGCCTTTCAGTTTGAGGCGTGATGCTGGTTTGTCCAGTGACTGAAGCCTTTTAGTCTGAGGCATGACACCTTTTTGTTGCATGACTGAGGTCTAAGGGTGTCCTAAAATGTACACCGTACAAGTGGTTATACATATAGAATATATTAAATATATGATGTTATATATATAATATATTCAATTAAATTAAAATGGTTTATTTGTCCCTTTCAATGAGAATTGAGTGAGCCAAAACTCTCTAAATTCCTTTTGGTCCTGTAACCAGAGGCCTGGTGTTAGCTGCATTTGGGATGTTTGTTGCAGTTTGGGGGATGGTTCACAGACCTTTGTTAGGAGAGCGAGTTTGCTGGATTATTCATTAAATATAATGAATAATTTGTGTGTCTGATTGGTCCAGATGCTACACAAAAATGCTGGGTTAAAAGCAAACCAAGTTGGGTTGAAAATGGACCAACCAAATTTTTATTTAACTAAACTATTGTTTAAAAATTATTGTATTGCTTGCTTAAAATGAACCCAAAATATGTTGGAAATTAACATGTATTAATATGTTTAATAAATGAACATTTAACATACATTTTCACCTTTTGATTATTATTGTTGCCGCTAGTAATTATGTGTCTGATTTTAATTTCCAACATATTTTGTGTTCATTTTAAGCCAGCCATATAGTAATTTTTAAACAATAATTGGGTTAAATAAAACTGCCCAGCACGTTAGGCAAACCCAACTTGGGTTGTTTTTAACCCACCATTTTTTAGAGTGTACAGATGTATTACAGAAACTTGCAGAAACAGTGAAATTACAATGTTTACTAAACAGATGGGATAGGATTCTGAGTTAGGTTGTTTCTGTAATATAGCCCCAGGATAGTATCCTGTGAGTGTGGCCAATTTAATTCAAATTATGACAAGTATAGTTTTCACCCCCTTTTTTTTTTTTATTATTATTATTCCCTATTATGACTCATATTCAGAAGCCTCCCAGTGATCAGTGACACAGGATCAGTATTTTAAAACATGAGGTCACGGTCTCTTTCTGATGTTCAGGCCTACAGGACTCAGCTACTCATAATCTCAGCTACACTGATGTTGTACAGCTCACACAGAGGGGCTCACTGGTCCTGACCTACATATGCGGCTGTGTGTTCCCTTTTAGGTGCCTTAAACTTCTCTGATTAGCTTCTATAGTGCATGCCAGCGGGTTGCTGTTTCTAATCAGGTGGTCTTTGGTCAGTTATGCGTCTGGGAGTAATCGAGCTCTGTTTTAAACCCCTCCCCACTGGCACTTCAACGTCTGCACTACCAAACTGGTGATGTCATTACCCTTGAAGCTTTTTCTTCTTTTTGTCCTGGTTAGGTAAAAACAGCTCAGGACCGTTTCCCTTCCACCAAAAATTCCATCTTTTCTGTTATTCATTTATTCACACTTTCTGTATACAGTGGGTCCAAAAGACCATATTTAATATGTATTCTTTATTATTTAAACCTTGGAATAAAAAGAACCCACCATCCAAAATAATATATTTCAGCAGTAAAATAACAGGGGGTTTACTGACAAGGGGTTTATTTATTTATATTTTTTATTCAGCTGGTCATGTGATCCAACTTGGCTATCTCCATGAGGTGACCTGCTCCATGTAAAATTAAACAGCTTTTATTAGGCTACTGAAATGACTGGAATCTCATGTTTGTACACAAGCTTAAAATATATTAATTTACTGTTTTAGAAAATATATTTTTAAAACTACCATAATGACTATGTTCATTGTTTTGTCATTTAGAAAAATAGGCCATGTCTAATTAGTTAAAAAAAAACAAACATGTATTATACACACTAGGGAATAAAGAGGCATAATTATTCAAAATTAATGACTAGTTATGTTTTTTTCTCAAAACTTTTGACTGTGGTGAAAATATATAGGCTAAAAGCTTTTATAAGGCTATACTGAAATAACTGGAATAAATGACAATAAGATTTTTAAATGTTTTTGAAAGACATCTATTATGATTCTTTGTTCATCCTCAGTAAATAAAAGTATTAAATTAATGTACTTTAAGTATTTTTTTTAAATGACCCAAACTTTTAAATGGTAGATGAAAAACATTGTAGACACACACCATCTCTCACTTGAAAATTCTCCATTCTAAAGAAATCACAAAATTAGATGCAACCATATACACCACCTTTAATGACTGATATGTCACTGATATACGTCTACTGACAAACAGATAAGACTGATATCTTAAAACTGTATACTGGCATAGCACTGTAATATACCTTTTTGACATATTTGTCCATGTTGTGTATTCTTTCTCCTCTCTTTTCTTACTACATCGATCAAGGAAACATATATTCTTGTTTTCAAGTGCTCTCCCACCGAAAAACATGACTGCATCTTGGTTTTTGGTTGTAGGCGTGTTTGTGAGTCATTATCAAACGGGTGAGGGCAAGTGAACAGACGGCACACAGACATCAGAGCACCAGGCGGAACAGCATGTGACCGAATCCCTAGGTTCAAGCAGGATACCTCATGAAGATCACAGTCCGATTTTTATAGCCTACTAATAAAAACCATCAACATCACATTGAGACGCATGGGCTGATATAATTGACCTTTGGGTTTCTTGAACAACACAATCCATGTGTTTCTCAAGACTTTGATACAGCTATTTAGATTAATTAAACTCCACATATCAAAGGTTTGGAAGCAGATCTGCAAGTGTTTGGCTGCCTTTACACCTGCCCATCTCAAACACACTGATGTGTATAATTGGTTGGGTCCTCTATTATGTCCTTAATTGGTTGTACTAAACATTTATCTATCAATTATTCCTGCTGGGCATTACTAGGCTATTAGCATAATTAACAAAAGTGCTTATCAAATGAGTCACCAAATAGCCACATACTGATCTATGACAGAATGCTGTCTTATTGTTCCAATACTACTGCATATACTAATTGGAGGCCCGCAATGACTGGACTGTGGGGAGACAGATCAGGTCTCTGTCAGAGATGTTAAAAGGCTAATTACAATGTTAATTACAACAAAGGAACTTTAAATGGATTTAATTCATTTTCTTCTTTGTTATTCTGAGCTGTAAGGCTATAAGGTTTGCTTTACTGTAATAAAGAAACTGTGAAATCTACTAAAAATGAAAACATTTCACAGGCTTGCTTAATATAAATGGCCGTTCAGCTTAAAATGGTGGTTTAAATTCATAAATTACAGTCTGAAATGTTGATAAATTATATGGCTTTCTTCAGAGGGTAGTTTAAACTATGAGGGCTGACCACACTGTAGATAGCTGCCAAAAAACACTCAAGAGCAAGTTTACAACTTCCAAGTATAAAACTATTTATTGCAGGCAGTGAAAGGCGAATCTTGAAATCGCGGGGGGAAAAACGAGTGTAAGCCTTGATGAACTGAACTGCTCAAGCTGAACAAATGGAAACACTCAGAGCCCTGGGAAGTGAGGTGTCTAGAGACGACTAAAATAGGTGCACCTGGAGTCCAAATTTCACTTGGTGCTACAATGAATAAAACATGGTCAGCTCTCTCCCTCACTCTCTTTCTTCTCTCTCTTTCTCTTTGTTCCTTTCTCTCGGTTTCAGTTTCAATTCACTAGACTTTATTGGCATGACAAATAACATTACATTTGGATTGCCACAGCGGTAGCAGACAAGCTGTGGACAATCATTTTAATAAAAAGCAGGGCTAAATAAGTGATGAATTATGTTTAATGAAATAAGCCACAACAAGTAATAACTATAATAATGGAAGATTTATTTTATTTACTGCAGTATAAAAAGCATATTTGTTTACTTGTTGTTCTTGAGATAATAACATTCATATCAAAGTCATATCCGTAGTCAGTTAAATTACAATTTAAAATAACTAGTTTCTCTTTTAATATATTTTTAACATGTAAATTATTCCTGTGATAGCAAAACTGAATTTTCAGCAGCCATTACTCCAGTCTTAAGTGTCACACAATCCTTCAGAAATTATTCTAATATGCTGATTTAGAGCTCAAGTAATATTTCTTTTCATTATCAGTGTTAAAAACAGTTGTGCTGCTTAACATTTTTGTGGATGATGGTGAGATCAGAGCTCAGTCTGGAGCACCGGCTGTTGTCATACTACTTGTGCATACAAAAATCTCATTGGATTATTACAATTAATGGCAAAACTAACGTTTAGAAATGTGAACTGATATTTCCTACTAACACACTACAGCAAAAGATATAAATAACTGGCTTAAAACCCTTTTGGGGGGTGACATGCCTAAGACTTTTGCACAGTACTGTATATACAGACCTTATGCTTTTTTGGGGCATGCTAAACAAACTGGTAAACTTTTTATCCATAAAACAACTGTAATAAAGTGCGTGCTCTTCCTTTCATTACTGCCGTGACCAGTAACGCTCCGGAGACAATAAGCTATATCACGAACAGTTTGTACTGATCCATCCTTAAATAACAACTTGTCGCTACAGCTGCTCCGGCCTGGAGAAAATGATGGACAATGTGCAACTCGCTCAGGGCGGGGTTTATGCTAATACGTCAGAGTCCCTAAACAGTTGTGGGTGGGGCTTGTGCAAAGTGACATCACTTTGCCCAGAATCTGCGAAGAGCTTGTTTTGAGACGCTGCTTATGATTTATGGGGATTAAAAAAAAGAGGAGTGGGAGGATTTTTAACATTATAGGGTGGCTGTGTACACACACTGCCGACACACATTTATGTTCAAACACCATGTAAATGTGAATTTTTTCATAAGAGGTGCACTTTAATATTTAGCAATATTATTAATTTTACTGCACTGACATTATTGAATGAGAACTGAACTGAGCTGGATGATGACATTACTGTTTTCTGCAGAGCTGCTTTACAGCTGAATTGAACTCATTTAATAATTTATGAATTTTCACAGTTATTGAACAGAACTGAATTAACACTGAACTGGCTTCATTTAAACATTTTCCTGTTTATCACTGTAAAGCTGCTTTAAAACAATCTATATTGTATAAAGCGCTATATAAAAAAGGTGCACCAAATAAATAAATACTCCACCATATTGATCATTACTATTTTTTTTTTCTTTTCTTTTTTTCCCCCTTTAGTTCTTAGTGGTCCATCTCCTCCACTACTGTGTTGTTTTGTCATGCTGTCATGAAGCACTAAGTCAGGGCAGTTTCATTGTTCTTTTCAGTTTTCTCCAAGATTCGACTCTTATCGAATTTTATGCTACTTTTAGTCTCTGCCTTTTTTTATTGCTCTTTCTAAAAAGTCTAAAAATAATGCTGCCATAGAAGACTATATTTCCTGTTATTTTGAAGTTTTATGACCCACATGTGTTTTGTCAGTGGCGGCAACGTGAAATCAAAAGCGATTCTATTCACTTTCAAATATCCTTTTTCTCTTTTTTCTCCTAAGATAAATAAATAAATAAATGCCATTTGTTTGATAATTTGTGATGGTTCTGACAAGCTTTGTTGCCATGTGCACATTTACAACTGAAATATTTTGCATGTGTCCAAGGCACAGATTAAAACTTGAAGCGCTGGGCTGAATAACAGAGTCAGTGGTCTTTAGTCCACTGATAGACTTAATTTGTGTCTGTACATGTCCATTATCAAGTGCTCTATTGATGGTATGATTATGCCAGTCAGAACTCAGCAGTACATCTCTTATAGACCGCCCCAAATGGATCTCTCCTGGAGCGGAGCGGCTATTTCCATTATGCTACATTTGTATCTCATGCCATTATTGCTCAGATAGCACAGAAAGATGCAGTTCTCTTCTAGGTTTCTGTTACAGACCCTGATGGGTCTCCATTTACATTAATGGTCCCATTTTGCTGGATAAAAGCCTGGTCAGCTTGGCCTGCAGCTTAGAATGACGAATCCTGGATCACTCGCTGTTTTTGTGAAAAAAAAAACAAAAAAAAAAACCCACCTTTGCTTAATTTTTTTTTTTGTTTTGTTATTTTTGTTTATGCAAGCAAACCGCACTATAGAAAAAGAAAATTACATTTTATTCAACATACAAGGTTTTTTTAAGGTCACATATACTAAGAAATTACTTTGAATCTACATAAAAGCACATTAGACTGATAAAATTCCCTCAAATGTTGTTTTACTTTTATTTTACTATAAAAGTATTTCAATATTTAAATTGATTTCTAGTTTTAGTTTAAATCAATAATTATAAATAAGAATTTGTCAAGTTGCTAAGTAAATTGCTAAGTTGCTAATTTATATTTTGTTGAACAATAAATCTTGTCCTGATTTTTGTGAATGAACCAATTTAATTTGACCCATTCAGATATGTTTTTATGTTTTTTAAAGTATTAACCCAAAAATATTTGAAACTGCAACACTGATTTGTGAACCAAGTCAAGTCACCTTTATTTATATAGTGCTTTTTACAATACAGATTTTTTCAAAGCAGCTTTATAGTGATAACAGGAAAATTATGCAACAAAGTTTGTTTTGGCTGTATACAGCAGCTCTAGAAGAAAATAGTGTCATTTGTCCAGCTTAAGTTGTAAGTGTTTAAGTGTTGATTCATTTCCATTGTAAAAATCATTAGTTATTAATTTAGTTCATTTATCTATACAGCAGCTCTGGAGAAAACAGTGATGTCATTGTCCGGCTCATACAATAGTGCCAGTGCAGTCAAATCAATAATATTGTTGAATATTAAGTGTCCCCAACTAAGCAAGCCAGAGGCAACAGTGGCAAGGAAACCAAACATCATCAGGTGAACAAATGGAGAAAAAAACCTTGGGAGAAACCAGGCTTAGTCGGGGGGGCAGTTCTCCTCTAGCCAACAAATGAACACTGTATGATTATGATTCAGGCGGCACCAGAAGTCAGATTGGGATCGGAGCCAATCTCGGAGCATTCAAACTATTTAATCCAGTTCCACTGCAAACAAATACTAAAAGTTGACTGGGCTGGGCCATAAGCCAAAATAGACAAAATCAGACATGTCATCCCCAATATTAGTGGTAAACCAACTGAATCCTGAATATGTGGTTAATTTCCCTCCCTGATCATGTTGTTTTGATTATTAACAATACAATATATTGATTAGCCATTTTAAACATCCAAAAGATCCCAGCAGAGGTCTTGTAGGTGAATGCCAGTTCCTAAAAAGCACTTATACAGTTCCATTTTTTTTGCCAGCCATGTGTGTCAGATTCATAGTGCTTTTTCCATTTGTTCCAAATCCTCAACTCACACTTTGGTCCATTAGGACACACATGTGCCTGTAATGCTGTGTTTGGCAGTGTTTGCCATTTAGACTAATTTTTTTTAGTATATGTCCATCATCATCAACACATCTTCCTATTTCTTATAATTCTACAGCACAGACCTTTCAAGCTCACATGAAACATCCTCTATAAGCATAACCATCTTTTCTGATATTCCAGTCAATAACAGAATGTACCAGAGGGAGCAAAATAACTGCTCTGACCCTTTGTGACCCCAGCTGTGATGGCTTAAGGCTTTCTGGTGACCTTCAAATGATTCGCCAGTAGCTCTTCTCCTGGTTGATGGTGACAGAGTGCCATACCACCACACAGTGCTGCTTAATCTAATAGTGGGGCCAGTGCTGGCCGGCCCACGCTCACTCTCCTCTCATGCTCATATGAGGAGGGCTAATGTAATCTGTTCAAGCCGCTAGAATCAGCCAGTAATTAGATTTGTCTGTTCATGATGTGTATGCGGAGGACTGACTCATCTTTTCCTTGAATCTCTGCTGCACGGGAATGTGCCAAATTAACTCTTGGTTTGCCATTCTGCTGTTCAACCTTAGCAGAACAGAAAAATGGGCTGCTGTGAGTTTCTTAAAGTTGAGATGTCACTTTTTTATTTTTTTTTCCTGCCTGATGCTTTCAAATAATTTGCTGTTTCTCATTTCTATAAGAATGCAGAAACGGACTTGCATTCTCTTGGCAACCGGTCTACCTTGAAAGTAGTAATAGACGCTTTTGAAACGCGCTTTGTGAAGCTTCTAAACCATTGAGAATCATTTGTTTTGAACCAGTGATTTGGAGTGCGTATAAAACTGTGTATCAAAAAGTGATTTTAGTAAACGCGGCTGTGTTACGTTACGTCATAGCTATTTCGAAATTTTAATGGTTCGCCACTAGGGGGCAATGATCTCTGTAAACCTATGAAACAGTGTCTATATGGTTTTTACCTGATCTCAGATCAGTTTCATAAATTTGTATACATTTAATGACACATTTGTATAATCAAAAGGAAGAGTTGTAGTTAATAGTCTTTTAACCCTCATTTATAAATGTTGCAAAGAAAATTGCATTTAAAATACAATAGTAATGTTCAGCGAATAAAATTAAAATCTATTTGCCATGTGCTTGTGACATTTTTGGCAACAAGAAAGTGACCTAACCTTAGCATGTTAGCATTAGCATGTTAGGTCACATGCTGTCACGGCACCATAGTGAGTACATTTTAGACTAGAAAAAGCACATAAATTCAGTTAAAAAAATTTTTTTCATGTTTTTGGTCATTTTTAATGCACATTGTAAAAAAAAAAAAAAAAAAAAAAAAA
The DNA here is from genome assembly GCA_037101425.1 of Elopichthys bambusa. NCBI lineage: Eukaryota > Metazoa > Chordata > Actinopteri > Cypriniformes > Xenocyprididae > Elopichthys > Elopichthys bambusa. The sequence goes on along the minus strand of CM074452.1, from coordinate 8,879,274 downwards.
AAAAAAAATTCTGTGCGTCATGCATACATGGTGAAATTCCTTTTAGGGGATACATATTTTCTGTGTAGCTGGCACTATTGTTCAGTACTGGCACTTTGGCAGGCAGTATAATAGTCTTTTTGCCTGTGTTTTAGGTTCATGTTAGTAAGTTTTATAGGAGGCCGAGAGGAAAAAAAGCTGTACCTTTTCCAGGCAGTGCATCAGAAAATAAGGTTGTAGTAAGAAAGGAAGAATTTGAGGATCAAGGAGGATAAGCAGTGAGGGTGATGACAGAGATGAAGAATATAAGTCATGGATTGTTGTGGAAGTCAGGCATTTGGGTACATTATCCTATGCCAGTTTGGAAGATGTAATCCATACTACAACCAAGGGTCAGATACGATTACGATTACGAGATACTGTATGTCTGCAAAGTATGGGGTATACTGAAAAAGAAGAGTCTTGGTGATTTTCTCTTGTGCTTCAATCACTGATTTGGAATTCCAAGAATGAAACAATGTTAAAGATTTTTAATGCTTTTTTAAGAACTAAGACATGGTTTCACTATTTTCCATGCAGCGAAGTTGCATCTGAATTTGTGTTACTGCACAGTATGTGCCTTGCTGTGAGCTGATACAGTGACTGGCCCACCGTTCTATCACATAACCAATTAAACTTAATCTTTCTGTTCTTAAGTTTAAAGCAGATTTTAGTTCATTTAATATTAGCCATCAATCACTCCCTTTCACTGCACTCCGTTGTCATGTGACATGGAACTAACTAGTGCGCAAAATGTAAAGAGCTGAAGAGAGAAGATGGAAAGGACACTATTACACAGGGCTTGACATTAACACCTGTCCGGAACAAATTGATATTTTGAAGGGGTAGTTCCAAACAAAGATCACAACAGAACCATAGCGCATCTCACAGTGACACTCAACTGTGTTTTTATTAGCTAATAAATGAATCAGTGTTTTGAATTAATCGGTTGACTCAAATATTCAATGACCCGTTCATAAACAACTGCCTCATTCTTGATTCAATCAGCCGTTTGAACGAATCGTTTGAATGAATAGCTCAGTGACTCATTTATTAAGTCACCTGCCGTCACCTACTGGCGGTTTAGTTTCATGTTTAAAAGTATCATTCTTTCCAACATTTCTTATTTGTATATTCATTTAAAAAAACAAAACAAACAAAAAAAAACATTTAATGCAGTTGTAATTTTTCAGTGTAAATGAATTAATCTGATTGGTAATATCACAAATATGCAGATTTAAATATGTCAAAGCTGATAGAACACTGATGAGAATATTGGTTCAGAATAAAAGTATTCCATACAAATATTTACAACACAAAAGTCCTATTTATTTTTTCCGGACGAGCAACTTTTTTTACGTAAAGCACATGACAAGACTTAATGTCTAAGACTTAATGTGGTGCTCCTAAATTTTTGCTGGTGCTCCTAATTTTTTGAAGTTGGGAGAACCAGTGCTACCAAGTAAAAAAGTTAATTTCCAGCCCTGAAATGGAATGTTAATAAAGCTTTTTAATGTTTTTTTGAAACACTAAGACCTTTTCACTACTTTTCAGATAGTGAAAATGCATTTGAATGTGTTTGAATGTGAGGTTTCAGACAATTTGCCAAAAATAATTTACCCTAACAGGACAAAATCAGTTATAAATGACGGCACCCTAAATAAAGGTCAAAGGTCAGATGTAGAAAACTAATTTTGGAAAATGATTTTAGTCTTAAATATATGTCAAATATAAAGTTATTTATTTTTTATAGCTGTGACTTCATAATTAGCCCCAACAAACTAGAATGCAGAATAGAATGCCTCTTTGAGATGTGATCTTGTTGCTCAACTGACCATCCCAGCACACTTAGTAGTGGGATTCCAGTAGTAGGACTATACCACCCAATACACAATACATTAGATTGCAGATGTCATACCCTATTACAACATTTACTTACATTAGCCTATATTTGATATTAGTTTTTTATCTTTTTATTTTACTGTTTGTAAATGAGTGTGTATATTTTTGGACCAAGTTTGGACCCAGTGGAGTGTAAGCTTATAAAACAGTAATAACTGTTTTTTTTTTTTCAATTTTTCAACTAAAACCATATTTTATCTAATCAGTTACTTCTCTTAATGAGTGAATGCACAATGTTTTGAATGTTACTATGTTTTTACCATGCTATTACTTAATTTACACCCTTTTTATTAGTTAAAAAATTAGAAATGCTTTGAAATTTAAATGAATTCAAGAACTACAGCAAAAACCAGTGTGATGCAAGAAAATATATATTTTTTATTAGTATTAATGAGAAATTTAATTTGACTTCAATGGATTTAATTAATTAATTTGAAATTTACAACTCATGACTGCTCAAAACAGACTAAATTTATGAAACCTACATGTTCTTTTTCTAACAAAATGACAAAACAACATCAGTATTACTCTGAAATGTTTTCAAACTAAATATGTTCATTTTACATTCATAAACTTTTACTTTCATATGAAAAAAAATTATGATGATATACACCTTGAATCTCTTTTTAATGCTGCAGTGGTTTATCAATAAGTGGTAGCTGTCACAGAGTCACAGCCAACGCCCACCAACATCCACGCATCGTCACCAGATCTCCACGCTCCACCCACTCGTTCACAATCCCCTGAATACTAATCACCTGCACCTTATCACCCATGGACTATATAAAGACATTCACTTCCCTCACTCCTTTGTCTGGTCTCGTCAACGTACCTGGACTCCTTACCCGCTACTCACCTGAGTTTGCTGTGTTCCCATCCTGTCGTCTTCCATCTCCAGTTCTCCATTCCTTGTGTTCTCCAGCATCTGCAAAGACATTATTCTGTTATTCAGCCAGCTAAGTCACCACTCTAAGTGCTTGTTCATTTACTCACCTGCATCTACCGTCTGCCTGTGTTCATGCCTCTGTGTTCATCCCCTTCCTCTGGTCCCGGCGGCTCTGGAACAGCTACGGGGAGCTTGCATCTTCTCCAATGCATACAACCTCATTCGTATACGCCGGGGGGATGAGTGGAAAACAGCCTCCATTACACTGTTTGGGCACTATGAATACAGGGTTATGCCGTATGGCCTGTACAACTCTCCCTCCGTCTTCCAGAACTACATGAAGGAGGTGTTAACACTTAATGTCATAACACTTCCTGTTTGTTGCTGCTGCGCTGTCTGAGTTAGAGCTCCGCCGAGTTAATTTCTAATTGCTTGTTTTTTCTCTTAAAATCTAATTTATACCTATAATTTTCTCCTTTTACAGCAGGTGAACATATCCCGACATTATTTTATATAAAAAAAACACTCGTATTGCCTTGATATCGCTAGTTTTATTTGACTTCCCAAACATTCGCTACTAGCTTTAGCCCGTTAGCAATAGCGGCGTGGTCACACTGTCAGGAAAAGAGTCACTGTTTTCCAGGTGCTCGTGTTCTTGATGTTGCTGCGCAGGTTACCGTGATCCTGAATGGTGACGAGAGTATCGGAGCTGTTGTTCTGCACGCAGGGGTGAATGACACCAGGCTGCGTCGGACGGAGGTGCTGAAGCAGGACTTCAGGAGTCTGATCGAGACGGTACGAGCCACATCACCCGCGACGAGGATCATCGTGTCCGGACCGCTTCCGACAAACCGACGTGGACATGTAAGGTTCAGTAGATTATTTGCTTTAAATGAATGGTTAATGTCTCGTGTTCTCGATGTTGCTGCGCAGGTTACCATGATCCTGAATGGTGACGAGAGTATCGGAGCTGTTGTTCTGCACGCAGGGGTGAATGACACCAGGCTGCGTCGGGCGGAGGTGCTGAAGCAGGACTTCAGGAGCCTGATCGAGACGGTTCGAGCCACATCACCCGCGACGAGGATCATCGTGTCCGGACCGCTTCCGACAAACCGACGTGGACATGTAAGGTTCAGTAGATTATTTGCTTTAAATGAATGGTTAATGTCTTGGTGTAATGAACAGAAGCTGCTCTTTATAAATAATTGGAATCGTTTCTGGGAGCGACCTAGGCTCTTCTGTGATGATGGCCTGCACCCCAGCAGAATCGGAGCTGATCTTCTATCGGAGAACATCTCCAAGATGCTTCGCACCATATGACTAGTAAGTCAAACCTCAAATCACAGTCTGTGTTCTGCCCACTTAATTGATAGAAATGTGAGTGTAGTACAGTCTATAGAAACTGTGTCTATTCCCCGAATAGTGAGGTTTAATAATAAAAATAAAGGATCTAGAAAAAATCTGATCATGATCAAACCAGAAATTTGCAAAATTACTGAACAAAAACAATTTCTAAAGCTAGGGCTACTAAACATTAGATTGCTTACACATAAGGCGGTTATTATAAATGAAATGATCACAGATAATAGTCTTGATGTAATTTGCCTTACTGAAACATGGCTTAAACCAAATGATTATTTCGGTCTTAATGAGTCTAGTCCACATGGCTACTGTTATAAAAACAAGTCCTGTCTGATTTGCCGTGGCGGTGGTGTTGCAACAATCTACAGAGATATTCTTAACTTAACGTAACGTTACAAACTACAGGTTTAATTCATTTGAAATTCTTGTGCTAAATGTTACACTCTCAGACATAAGCAAAAAGTCACTAATATCTCTTGCTTTGGCTACCGTTTATAGACCTCCAGCCATATGTTGATTTCCTAAAAGAGTTTGCAGACTTTCTCTCAGACCTATTGGTCAACGTTGATAAAGTGCTAATTGTTGGGGATTTTAACATTCATGTAGACAATACAAATGATGTGTTAGGGGCTGTGTTTACAGATTTAATAAACTCCTTTGGGGTCAAACAAACGTCACTGGACCCACTCACCATTTTAATCATACACTAGATTTAATTATATGACATGTAATCAATCCTACCGATATAGAAATTCTACTGCAAAGTGATGTCACTGATCACTACCTTGTAACATGCGTACTACATACTGATGATATTTGTCAAATTGCGCGGCGATAATGACTAAGTAGAACAATTCTCCCGACAACTATAGATAAATTCACAAATTACCTGCCTGATCTATCTCAGCTGCTCATTGTACCTAAACACACAAATTAACTTGAAATGACTAGCAGTATAGGCACCATTTTCTCTAGTACATTAGATACTGTTGCACGATGAGATTAAAAAAGGTTAGAGAAAAAAAATACTGTACCATGGTACAACAGTATTACTCACGCTATCAAGAGAGAAACTCATAAACTAGAACGCAAATGGAGACAAACTCGTTTAGAGGTCTTCAGAATCGCGTGGAAAGACAGCTCGTCCCGTTATAGAAAGACTCTAAAAGCAGTCAGGGCTAAGCATCTCCGCAAACTCATAGAAAATAACCAAAACAATCCAAGTTTTTTGTTTAGTACAAAGGCTAGATTAACAAATAAACAGACATCACCAGAACAAAACATTTCATTACAGTTTAGTAGTGATGACTTTATGAATTTCTTTACTGAGAAAATCGAAAGCATCAGAAATACAATTGTAAATGATTCAGCCTCAGTTATCGCCCCTCAAAAATAGTTGCAGTGCTTTACAACTATAAGACAGGAAGAGCTAAATAAACTTATTGCGTCAAAACCAACAACATGTTTATTAGATCCAATACCCACGAAACTACTAAAAGAATTGTTACCTGTAGCAGAAGAGCATCTTCTTAAGAGCAGTTATTAAGCCCCTCATTAAGAAACCACAATTAGATCCAAATGTATTGGCAAATTACAGACCCATTTCAAATCTTCCATTTATGTCTAAAATACTAGAAAAAGTGGTGTTGGTCTAATTGTGCTCCTTCTTGCAAAAAAACACTATCTATGAAAAATTTCAGTCAGGATTCATGCCTCATCATAGCACAGAAACTGCACTCAAAATTACAAACGACTTACTTCTAGCTTCTGACCAAGGCTGTATCTCAATACTAGTGTTACTTGATCTCAGTGCTGCGTTCGACACTATAGATCATAAAATACTCTTAGATCGACTACAAAATTACACTGGTATTCAGGGACAGGCATTAATGTGGTTTAGGTTGTACCTATCAGACGTCACAATTTTGTCTATTTAAAAGGGGAAAAATCTAAGATAACGATAGTAAATTATGGAGTGCCGCAAGGATCTGTGTTAGGCTCTCTGCTATTTACAATATATATGCTGCCACTTGGTGATATTATAAGAAAACATGGAATTAGTTTCCACTGCTATGCTGATAATACTCAGTTATATATTTCATCACGACCAGATGAAATATCCAAATTATACAATCTGTCAGAGTGTGTTAAAGAAGTACAACATTTGATGTAATTTTCTTCTATTAAATTCAGATAAGACTGAAGTATTACTTATTAAACCAAAAACCTGTACACAGAATCTCTCAGACTACAATTTGCATTTAGAAGGATGTACTGTTACTCCATCCTCGACAGTTAAAGACCTAGGTGTTATATTAGACAGCAACTTGTCCTTCAAAAATCATATTTCACATGTTACAAAAACAGCCTTCTTCCACCACAGAAACATTGCTAAGCTACGGAATGTGTTATCTATTTCTGATGCAGAAAAGATAGTTCATGCATTCATGATGTCATGATGTCATGACATCTGCCCGAGAAGCCTTCCATCAGCTCCAAGAAGCCTTCCTCTTCGCTCCGATCCTGGTCCATCCTAACCCTGACCTCTTGTTCGTCGTTGAAGTCGACGCCTCAGCCACCGGGGTCGGAACGGTATTGTCACAGCGGCAGGGTGATCCTCCATGACTCCATCCATGTGCCTTCTTCTCCAAAAAGCTATCCCCGGCGGAGCAAAACTATGACATCGGGAACAGAGAGCTTCTTGCCATTAAGTTGGCATTGGAGAAATGGAGACACTGGCTGGAGGGAGCGAATCATTGGTTCGAGGTAATTACAGATCACCGGAACCTCGAATATCTCAGAGAAGCTAAGAGACTCAACCCTCGCCAAGCCCGTTGGGCCCTCTTCTTCACAAGATTCAACTTCCCTGTCTCCTATTGTACTGGAACCTAGAACAGCAAGGCTGACGCCTTATCCTGTCTGTATCAGCCTGATCCTGGGAATCCAGATCCCGAACCTGTCCTCCCTCCAGCCTTGATCATAAGCCCTATCCAGTGGTCCATCAACCAATGCATTTCCCAAGCTAACCGCTCCGAACCAGCTCCGCCGGGAGGTCCTGAGGGGCTTCTCTATGTTCCACCGGCCCACCGTCAGCCCCTCATGGACTTAGCTCACACCTCTCCGGGCTCTGGACACCCAGACAGTTCATGTACCCTCTCACTCCTGCGGCAACACTACTGGTGGCCCTCCATGACTCAAGATATCTCCGTTACATCAGAGGATGCTCAGTCTGTGCCATTGCCAAAACTCCTAGGAAGCTCCTAACGGGTTCCCTTACCCATACCACGCAGACTGTGGTCACACCTTGGAATTGACTTCATGACAGACCACCATCTAATGGCTTCACCTGCGTTCTGGTAATCGTGGACCGTTTCTCCAAAGCAGAAGGGGCCCCACTCCTTGTTACCAACCTGGCCAGAAGGTGTGGCTCTCGACGCGGGACATCCGTCTCCGACTGCCCTGCCGCAAGCTGAGTCCCCAATACATAGGTCCATTCACCATACAGAGGCAGCTTAACAAGGTCACCTATCGTCTCAATCTTCCAGCACAGTATCGCATCTCACCTTCATTCCATGTCTCACTGTTGAAACCCCACACTGATCCTATGCCCTCTCCTTCCACAGATTCCGGTGGCAATGCAGTACCTCCTCCTCCCAAGCTCGCTGAAGAGGAAACCATCTACCAGGTGCAGGCAATCCTCGACTCCCAACGACGGGGTCCACAACTAGAATACCTTGTCAACTGGGAGGACTATGGCCCAGAAGAACATTCCTGGGTCAACCGTCACAACATCCTTGACCCCTCGCTCCTTTCACAATCCCATGCTGAACATCCGGACCTCCCTGCTCAACGGGGTCAAGGTAGACCCCGTCATCGACCCCGTGAACTTAATGGACATATGCACGTGGCACCTATTGTAAGTCCACAAGACCGAAAGTGCAGAAGTGTGCCATTTGGGACAGGGCCTTAGAATGCTCTGTCATACACAAAATACAAGTGCAACGGTCAAACATGTCTGTCTAGCTCAGGGGTGCCCAGTCCTCTTCCTGGAGATCTACCTACCTACAGAGTTCAGATCTAACCCTAATCCAACACACTAGTTTGTAATTATCAAATGCTCCTGAAGATCTTAAAGGTGCAGTAAGCGATTTCTGAGAATCATTGTTGAACACTGTTGATACTTGAAATCAACCCAAACAAACACACCCCTCCCTTCATTGCTCTGCCCCCAAAATGCACAAACACACAATGAAAGAATAGATGTCTCTTTATGATTACAGAAGCGGAGCAAAAAAAAAAAAAAAAAATCTTAGTGAAAAATAATGTGAAGATAACAAATAATGAACATACAGCTCATAAGTACATACAAGCAAGAGTTTGTTGTTAGTCACACACTCTAGTCTAAACCAATATTACTCATGTATGAAGCAGAAACAATGCAACCTCGGCGTCCATTTTCAGGCCTTCCTGCTTGGGTCTCTCCAGAGCTGGAAAGCTTGTCTAATATTAGCGCGGGTCCTAAAGCTCTGGCCTGATCATAACCCTCCTTTTTCTAGTGATGTTCTCTGACCTTTTATCTTTTGTAATGTCTCTCAGCCATCTCTTTTTCAACAGTCATTCTTTAAATCTCCCTCTTGCTCACTTGCTCTCCTCCCTTATCATGAGTGTATTTGTTGTGGTGCTCGGTCCACTCCACTTTCAACAGTTTTTCAGAAATGGCTTACTGCACCTTTAATTAGCTGGTTCAGTGTTTGATCGTGGTTGGAGCTGTTCTTTGCAGGAAGATAGATCTCCAGGAAAAGGATTGGGTACCACGGTCTAGCACATGTTTACTTAAAAAAACAATGGAGAGGTCCGACATGTCAGCTTCTAGCTCAGTAAAATGACATTAGGTTTGGGCAGGGATACCTATTTGACCAAACATTGAAAAATACCATTAACTGAACTTGAGATATAACAGTGCTATTATTATAGTACTGTCATATCTAAAGCTCAGTTAATACTACTTATTTCTCACTAGAAATTGAATCATAAAATTGGGGGGAATATATATATATATATATATATATATATATATATATATATATATATATATATGATTACAAATTACAAATTATGATTACAATTACAATTACAAATTATGATTACAAATTACACACACACACACACACACACATATATATATATATATATATATATATATATATATATATATATATATATGTGTGTGTGTGTGTAATTTTGGATTCAGATATACCTTGATGCCTTCTACGTCTATATATGTATAAAAGGTAAAATGCCAATTTGAAAGGAGATAATTCAGTACTTATATGTTCCTTTGGTGTCACCACAAGGAGGGAGGCAGGTTTTATCAGTTACATACTATAGATCACAAATTCCATTTACATTATAGTGCAGGGGTGCCACAGCTCTGCAGAGTTTAGTTCCAAACCTGCTCCAACACACATGTGTAGCTTTCTCCAGGTATTATAAACCTCCTTGGCCTGATGTGCTCATGCAGTACCGCATTAACTCAAAAGGGGGCACACAACATCAGCAAAGATGCTCAGTGACTCACTGGAGGCCTTTGGTAAGAATCAGGTTCACAGATTCAGGTACACTTTTCACCAGTGATCAGATAACTAATGAAACATAATAAGATGCAGTGAATCCTTACAATACTTTAAATACAAGTCAAACAGATGCTGATTTCTAATGTTAATGTTAATGTTTTTTTTTCCCCTGGTGAAGTCACAGGGTGCACTGCATGTTTACTCCACCAAAAAATATTTCAGTGAGTAAGTAAAATGACCTCCGTTGTTATAAATTGCTGCTAATCCACTGGAGAGGGTCCCAAATATTATGAAATTTGTCTGCATCATCTGAGTCTTGGTATGTGGGTGTTTGAGTATGATTCAGTAATTTGATAGCACATCTGTCAATCCGCGATCTCTTTAAACCACTGCCTTTAACTCATGCAGCGCACTTTCATGTGTGTTTAATTCGCCAATTAGTCTCAATGACTTCACATGTTTTTAAAAGCATCTTTGTGAAGGTCTCAGCTTTTAAAGGGCTAAAGTGAGATAAACCCTAGGATATTAATTCCAGCATACTGGCTGGTCATGAAATCCGTATCTGCAGGCTTTCCAGCACTTTTGTGCCAGCAGGCATTTAAAGTTTACAGCAGGGCTTCATATGGGACTTGATGACCTTCACAAACTGCATCAGAGGAGGCCTGACTTCAGCTGCAGAGACATTTCAAATTCAACCATGTTCTGTGTCTGAGACATTTACTCTTACAAGGAGTAAGGGCCCCAAATTTTCTGTGGTTACATGGACCTTTGAAATGTCCAGGGCTTAAAAACTAGTGCAAGATGTTTTTTAAGTTGAGAGTGTTGAAAGTGTTGATAAAATGCAGTGCCTGCAGTTATGGATACTATAACAGATGATTTCACTGATCTTCATATACAAAACCACATGGATCAGTCCTACTATGCAGTGTATTTTCATGTAATTGTATTAATTAATTATTTTTTATTATTATTATTATTATCATCATTTTTTAATTCCACCTGAAAATAATTCAATGGAAAGTTATAATTAATAACGTGCCTGAGCCTGTTTTAATACAATTATAAAAAACAAAACAAATAAATAAATAAACAAACAAAACAAACATTTATTTTTCTTATAGGCCTATTAAAGTTAACAGGAATGACCCAGATATGTATAATTACAAACTTAAAAATAACTGCAAGACTAAGTAAGGAGTAAAACCTTACCTGAAGCGAAACTCCTGTGGTGTGTGTGAGAAAGTGTTTGTATATTTGTGTTTTCTCTCTCTCAGCTTACAAAGTGCTCAAGTAAAGCTTTTGCTGCCGTCCGGCAAAAGTACAGCTCCGTTTGAAGCTTTATTGGAAAGGTATGCTTGTTCCCTCAAGTATAGTTTTACACACATGGCGGTTGCTGGCGTGTGCAGCAGATCTTTCAGGAAAGAAAAAACAGATGTGGCCTCTTGTCTCTGTTAGCCACATCTCTCTTCAGGCCAATATACATTTCCAACTGACTGCTTTTAAGAAAGTGACCTATTACGCTGACAGATATATTTTTCAAACATTGTCCGGACTTGTCAAAAGATTTCCACGAGGTAGTATAATTTGTTTGTGAACAGTTTATTAGCAGCAGCGGTAACATTTCCTCTCAGAGTATCTATTAGGGCTTTCAGTGTTTGAATATGTCCGCTGATGGATCTTATGCAGCAGTGAAGGACGCAGATCAGAGAATATCAGAATGAAACAAAGCCAAGTGAGCAAATCCAGCCATAGGGTTAAACTCCAGTGAGTCACGCTGCCCTCTGCTGGCAAACACTTAATGTTAGGCCAAGTTAGAAGAAATACCCGCAGGGCAATACAAGTAAAACTAGTGTGAATCACGTGTCTTGTGAAAGTATAAACAATGCTGTGAACTAGGCTGGGGTATATTCAAACAGAACACAGTTATTTTAAATTGTAATAATGTTTCACAATATAACTGGTTTTACTGACTCCGTCTCGGAAACTTTCAAAGACTTGCTGACTTCAAACCTTTAAACGGTAGTCTAATATAGGCCTATATATACAATTTTTCATTTATTTTTATCGAAACATCTTTATGGTCATATCTTTTTTTTTTTTTAGTCGGTTGTTTTTAATATCTGGGAAGATGAGATAATCTATTTTAATAATAATATTGTATTTTAGAATAAACAAGCATGACCTTTTTTCAGCTAGTAGGCTATTTAGATTTTTTTTGGCATCTATGTTTGTGATGTACCTTCTCTGCTGTGTCTCCTCCTGTAGCATCTGTGTCCTGTTAGGGGTATAATCATTTCACAATCCCCTCCACAAGTCATTAAGCACTCCATGCTCCATACATATATGCAGAACACTCCCTGAATCTTTAATACATGAGCACCATTAATCTCTGTACCATCTTTAAAAGCAGAATTAAACTTTCATTTGTATTTTTCTTTCCTGTGTGTCTGTTGAGCCCCCAGCCTACTCTACTGCTTAAATATTAATCAGTGCTGAATCACACATTGTGGAGTGACTCTCTCTCTCTCTCTCTCTCTCTCTCTCCCCCTCTCTCTCATATGCACATCCGTCTCTAGCAATTTTACACTAAGCACAGCAACAAGCACCATCCCCCCTCTTCTTTCATTTTATGATTTAACATGGGTAACGATCATGTAGGATCATCATCCTTTTTGTCCTGGACCTGCATTCCTATCAACCAATCTAGTTTTTTAGGTTTTGGGTTAGTTTTAGGATTGAGGTGTTATCAACCTACAATTTCCTTCTGATTTGTGGTATAGTCATTGGGTTTAGGGATAAGGTCAGGACTATGTTTATTTAACAGGAATGTTGATTCAAGAACATGTTCTACATTTGTACCAAGAATTAGAGTTCATATCAGGGTACTTTTCAAATACGTGTTACATTTCTAGACAAAAGCAACAACAGAGTCAAGAAAATGTGCAGGTAACTTTAAAGAAGTCAAAGATTACAATACGAGAATTAAATTAATAAATTATAACATACCATTATGGATATTAATTAATTTAGGTAATAAAGTATTTTTTCTGAGTGGAAATTAGACTGTAAAATTTCAATTTTACACAGAAAAAGAATGTAAATAATGCCTGTTGACTGGTTATCTGTAAATTATATTTAAAAGGCAATAGCTACATTTTACTATAATTTATTTATTTTTTTTAAATTGTGAAACAAAAGTTCCCGTCACAGTTGCTCATATTGATCAGGAGCCTACCAGTACAAACAGATTGGTTAATATACATTTTAAATTAAATTTACAAACAATTTATTTTATTTATAATTAAAATTTATTGATATAGGCTAATTGAACCGTAAAATATTGGAATCGTAAAATATAAAGGCCTGCGGTAAGGTAAATGCCACACCGTAATCCTTGTAATATTTTCCCTGAATTTGTTCGGTAAAAATCAGGGGCCTTATTCACGAAACATTTTATCTTAGCACTAAGAGTTCTCCTAAATAGCAGCAGAAGTTCTTAGGTAAGAGTTTCCTCTTAAAACCAATTCACAAAGCTGCTGGGACCAACTTTTACTAAGGTATGGGGTGAAATCTTAAACTAAGAGAAAGGCTGGGGTTGACCTAGTTGCAAAGGATGATGTCAACAAGTTTACTAACTATGCCCACAGTGATTGGCTGATAGTGGAAATCTGCAAATATTCATTGCATTTATTAAGAAAAGGCTCAGCACCCAAGGCCCTATACTATTGCCTCAATGGTGTACAGTGTCCTTTGGCGTATTGCCGGCCATTTTAGGATTGGTTGTGATTTGGTCTTAGTGACTTAGGAGTCTTCTTGACTACCCCTAACTTTTTATAGATTTAGGAGCTAGTTTTAGTGCTAAAATGCTTTGTGAAATACTCTTAAATTTAGGAGTCCAAGGCCATTATTTTTAAGAGTTTCTCCTAAATCATCAAGTTAGGAGCTACTTTTAGCCTTAAGATGTTTTGTGAATGCGGCAACTGGTAAGCACAGCTGGCATTTTGTTTTTACCCCAAATTTACAAACAATTTTACATTTATAGTGCTCAGATTAAAAACAACAACATTTAAACATGTCACACACACACACACACACACAATTTTGCAATTGTCATTCTTTATCTAATGCGAGCTGTAATTAAGTTTAATTTCATTTAATGGTCTTCTTAATGGGCAATATCTCCAAAGTTTCAGTGTGTAGGTCCAGGCGGTCCTTCTTCCCAAGCAGCTCCGCCCCGCAGTCGAGGACAGACAGCGAAGAGACTGAGACATGTGCTGAGAGAGAGACAGCGCGCTGTGGAGGCAGGACCGATCGTCTTTAGGTAGGAAAGAGAGAAAATGTAATTTCACACTTGTGAGAGTGACGGTCTGTGAGGAGCAGCAAGTTGTTCACGCGCAGAAGCGACATTTAAAGCGCCTCACCGTCAACTTTGCGCGTGATGCGGCGTGTGTGGATTCAGCATCGCGTCTGTGAGCGCGCCACGAGCCCGCAACCAAGATAACTTTCACACTGCAGTTCGACACTGAAATGTTGGCTACTTTTCACTCTCATTGACTGGTGATAAAGAAGACCGACTCGGTCAGGTGGCTTCAGAGAGAAGACGCACGGACCACGCGCATGTGTGGAGTACCAGCAGGATTTTAGAGCGTGCACGTTCGTATGGATGGCAACTATTTGGCCACTTTTTACGAGTCTGAGAAAAGTTTTTTAAAGCCACTGGAAGGAAGAATGGATGTGAAAAGCAAGCGGTATTGTAGTTTGACATGCAGTGCTTCTCTTTTACTGATCGTCATGGAAACATCTCAAGCTATGGAGGTCGAGATGATGAATGGATCCTCCGTGTTAAGTTCATTCACTGAGCTTTGACTTTACTTTTATTCCTTCGCAGAAGAATGTGATGATTTTGACTCTCACACATGATCTTTCTCCTTAAACGCATCTATTATTAGCAGAGCTTCTATTTTCTCCCTGTTAATTGACATTATGGACAAAAACTCTATTGCATATCAGATGGAGTTGACACTTTTCATGGTCGTCTTCCTGTTTTGGGTCACCGTGTGCGCGGATGACAGTAAGATCATTTCAGACCGGTATGCTGTGTACTGGAACAGCACGAATCCCAGGTAAGAAACACCTCAGTACATCACTACTGTAAGGAGTGTGAGTCAAGTTTTAACTGCTATTGCAGAGTCATGGCTGGCAGGTCGTAGCCGAGTTCTTCAAAACTACAGACAGGTCAAGAGTTGTTTTGAACTTTCCCTTTTGTGTTATTTTTTTATTTTGACCTTTTTATATAAATATATTTTTTAATATAGACCTATCTATATTTACATAAACATATACAAACACATGCGACTCTTCAATTGGGGAAACGTTTCTGACACACTTTAAATAAACAATCATTCCAATGTCCAACTTTTTATGTTGTCTGTTAAATGGCATTCCCCTAATTTCCATAATATACAAATAGTTGCAAAATATTTAAAACATTTAAAAACTACTGTATGTTGGGCTCATCTTCTATCTAGACATAAATAAATAAATAAAATAAAAATACTTTCCTAAGAAGTAAAAGCATATTTTAAATATTCAGTCTTGGTACAATTTGTAATTTTATTTTACATGTCAAAGATTCAGTGCCACAATACTGCTGTCATTACCATGTTGAATATTTTGGAAAACGAATTTGTTTTCTACAAAAAGTTTCTAATTGGTTATCATGTAAATAAAAAGGCGATATTTTTTATAAATTTGTGCTTTTAAACTTTTCTCAAAAAAAAAAAAAAAAAAAAAAAAAAAAAAACTAAACAAAATCATTACCATCACAGATTATTGTATTATCCTGAAATCCACTTGAAGGTTGCTCAGGCCATATGCTCAGATCTTTTTTGTAGGACATGTGATAAATATTTTAATACAGATTAAACAAAATTTGGAAGTTGTCGAAAAAGCCTCCAATTGAAGAATCACCGTATATTTCATTTTATTTGATTTTTTTTCATATTTTTTTCTTTGATCAGTTCTGGTAAAAGTTTTGTGAAGTCACTTAAATCAGTCCCAAACATTATGGACACTCAGAGTCTTCCATTTGAGTTTCATGTGTGATTTCACTCATAAAACCATGAAGATTTTGAAACGCACACAAAAAGGCCTCTCTTGGGCACTGTTTTAACAACTTGTGTGTTCCATTTTAAAGTACTTATAGGGCTTCTCACAAAATCAGCCTCTCTATGAGCATATTGTAACTTTATGGCCTCATTTATTGCACGCTTACTGTTTGACACTTGCTGTCTGTTTTGAGTTACTGAGGGCTGTGTACTGTTACATTGTGTGCCGTTGGGGTGCGGGGTTGATAATCACCCAAAATATGCTAATAAATGCATAGTCTGATATCCTGTCAGCTTTTGAAGAGCCTGTTATTTTCATTTCTTTCTTCATTGATGTTCCTGAGGTGGGACCAGTACTGTAGACTTTTCATTTCATATCACCATATGGTTTAAATAGTCTAAGATGAAGCCCCCCTCGCCGAACACCCCAGCACCCCTCATCAGACCGCTCTCAAAGACTGTTTCTGGCAGAGGACAGAGCTTTTGTGTAACCACACAGTCAAACTTATACATTACATGCCACAGTTTTAACAAATGTAAGTATTTACAGAAAAGTCCACAGATGTTTGTTCTCATCAGTTCAGAATTTAGAAAGTTTTTTTTTTTTTTTTTTTTTTTTTTGAGCTTTAGATTTGTAGTTTGTGTTGGGGATTGTTGGTATTTGTCTTTTGTAAGGATGTTTGTGTTGAACTGTTTTTATGATAAACAATAGCTTGAAAGGAAGTTAACAAGGAAAAAGAGAAGATCATTTTACTTGCGTATCTTAATTTTTTTCAGTTTATCAGAATTCAGAGTAGAGTGTATAAAAGTTTTTTTTTTTTTAAGAAAGAGACTGCACATAGTTTAAGCCTTTATAATGTTAATGGGCTTGATTTTTGCATTACAAGTAAACGGCTTATGTATTATATAGAATTAGTTAAAATAATATATATATACTCTCCCAAAAAAGAAACCAAATTCATTCTCAAATCTAAAAAAGAAAAAAAGTATTTAAAAAAAAAAAAGATCTCAATAATTTTTTCTTTATTTTTCCACCTGTAAGTTATGTGTGTTTGTGTCTGCTGTGCTATGTCAGAGCAGTGAAATGTTTGTTCTGCTAAACTGAGATGGGTCTTCCCATTCTCTCTCTGTGTATGTGTGAGAGAGGGAGAGAGCTCTGGGAAAAGGTATCTCTATTCTTAGGCTGCAGAGTTTTTAACCCACACTATCGATTTTACCTGTAGATCTATAAGATGTATCAGTTCTTCCAGGTTTGGATTTTCAGAAACGCAGAGCAGAAGTGCATTGTATAGCTCTATGGATTTGACTTGGTTGTTTGCAACCCTGGAAAACTGAAATTAGAGTTTGCGGGCTCATTGTGAGCTGTGGTTTTCTAGCATGCCACCATAAAAGCGAGCGGTGCTGTCTGGTGTGGTTTGAGTCAGGCCTCGGCTGTTTGAGTCTGTTATGTGCCTCAATTAGGAGTGTGAGACTGAAATGACTTGTGCTAAATGACCCCAATCAGAGCATAAATAAATACACTGAAACACATTTCTGCTGTGTATGAGTTAAGCCCTGAGGTGTCGATTTAACCCTTGCGGCTTTACGGTGAGGTCTACGAGGAGGCTGGTGAATTATAAAGAGCAGTTAGAATGAAAAGTGAGTTTTCATGTAGGGTACACCATTATGCAGCACTTTCAGACATTTCAGAATGGAGCTGTTCAGGTCCGAAGAGTGATCTTTATTTAATTTTTGAGTGGAGCAGTTAATAGTTACAGTGAATGCTTGTGTGTGTGTGTGTGTAATTTAGTTTTTAAGCCATTTAGCAGACGCTCTTATCTATAGCAACTTGAAAGAAGACTTTAGTTTCATTTATAAACAGCAGAGAACCACATGGCATGTCCTATTATGGATATTTTGCTAAGCATTGCAAAAATGTTTTATTTTTGTAGTTTCGTACTTTTAGTTAAATATTTTTTTACTCATTATTCTTCTTATTAATTCAATCTTTATTTTAGTTAATTAATGAAAGTAAATATTTTAATTGGATTTATTTTTCTCCCTGTGCCAGTAAAATTTGCAATGAATTGTCTTATAACGAAATCAAGATTTTCTGCAATTTAAGCGACTCATAAACATCCTCTTATGAAATTTGAATGAGATGTTTTTTATTTATTTTATTTTTTAAATTCACTATAATAAGAACCCATGGTTCTTGTAGAGAAACATTTCTTTGTATGGTTTTATTTTACTTTCTCACTTTTTGGCATAGTGTAATTGGTTCCTCAAGGTTA
This sequence comes from Elopichthys bambusa, assembly GCA_037101425.1. Lineage (NCBI taxonomy): Eukaryota > Metazoa > Chordata > Actinopteri > Cypriniformes > Xenocyprididae > Elopichthys > Elopichthys bambusa. The sequence continues at coordinate 8,861,153 of CM074452.1, read as the reverse complement.
TGAGGGCTGCCTAGTGTCAGAGGACTCCTGTATGATATGACTGTCTGAATCCACATGGATTTTATTCTCTTAGGGTCATTAACCTCTATTGTGAATGGAATGCTTGAAATTAATGACTTCAAGCTTGACCTTGGATGCTCGTGTCAAACTTCAGCTCCTGTAGGTGGCATTGCACCATGTTCTGCCCCAGTTTACGGATTTGTCCGCCATTTTGTGAACCCTCACACTTGCCTCTGGAATATGGTGCAAGCGGAAGACAAAAAATGGAGTATAGGGTTAATTTAGTCATACTATGAGAACTAACCAGAAATATTTTATTACTAATAACAACATTTTGAGGTTTATCACCTGGGACAGCATTTTGAAACTACTAGTATATTGTTGACAATTATAATTTAGGTACCATTTTTATAATTATCTAGTTTAGTTTTGAAAAAAAAATCAATAAATCATGTACTTTTGTAAAAATACAAATGTACTTGAATTTTATTTTAGTGACAAATTATCATTATGATAAAGCCTCTGTTTTTTAGACATGCATTCTTGAATTTGTTCGCTCAAATAACAGTTATTTAGCAAAAAAGTGTGCTGATTTTTTTTTTCTATTTTATCTCTCTATGGCAATTCATATACATATACCCAGTGCCCAGTTTATTTTGCCTGACATTAATTGATTTTTCTGTTTTAAGCAGCACTTAGAGTTCAGTCATCTTCCACTTCTTTGTTTGTGCGTTCCTTCCGTATGTGTTTATAATTCATTTCAGGCAGCTGGAGGGTGGCAATTTACAGTCTACTTTCATCTAGACAGAAATACCTCAAATTTCACAATGCATGACCAAGTGTTTCTTCTGCTAGGACTGTGACCTGCCGTCCTGAGGGTTGAGGGAACAATTTTGCCTCTTTGTAGGAAAACACTTTGAGAGAAAACCCATTCCGACCACCAAATTGCCCTCCATTCCGTGACTTATTGCAACTTTAGCATGAGATCGCTGTTTTGTTCGGTGGTTTAATGAAATTAACTCATCCATTAAAGTGTATAAATATAATCATTGTTTTTTCCCCAACGACCCTCGTCCATTAATACGCAGTTACTACAGTGAGGGAATGCACTTAAACTGACAGCGCTCTGGGCACAGTGAATTCGTTAGTTTGGAAATCAGATTACAGCGGGAATGGCAGTCAGCTGTGTCCACTTGCTAAAACAACAGTGCATCTTTTAAGATGGGAGTCACACAGCCTTACTGGTGCTTTGTTTCTATGAGATTACGGGCTACTTCTGTTGGGGAACTGTAGGGAGAAATTCAGTTACTGAGGTCTGCAGGTCAGCAGTTGTTATAGCTATAATGCTTCCATTCTGTTAGTGCTGTTTACCGCTGGACTTTAGATTCATCTGCTAATGATTATCAATGACAGAATGTTTCATGAGACCTTTTTTCTCTAAATACATGGACCGAAAAGGGAATTGAGCCCTTGTCGGCAGTGAATAATGCAAATGGTCTAACGCCATATTGCATCAAAAGGCTCCAACATGTAATTAAAGATTAAAGTTGCCGCGTGGTTTCTACAAAAAACGACTGCATGAAAGAGAAATTTTGTAATCAGTAATCTAGGTTCAAAGTTTCGTTATATAAAATGACTCAGAATGGGCTTCATTGGTGTATTTCATTTTCAGCATTAATCAAAGTTACATTACCGCAGGTTGGAATGAAACATCCTGCTGTGTCAGTCACTAAATGGCGGAAACGTTTGTGCTTCTCTAAATTTGTATTGCAGGAGTAACATAACCCTCTCCGCCATTATCTGCACTGTCCTGCCCCCCACCCTGCGACAAAATGACGGCTCATACCTGAACATTTGCACAGATGTGACATTCTTTTCAAATAACTCAAAACATTTTAGTAGACAAACAGAACACAAAGACAACATTCAGAGTTTGTTTTTATAAATGCATGTTTGTTTGTATTTTAAAGCTAAATATTTTGTTATATTGAGTTGTTTGAGTAGTTTACATGTTTACGCCATATTCGTTTAGTTGAAAAATACCTGATAGTGTTGAAAAGTTGTATAGATCAAACATGGCATGTTGTTTTTTTTTTAACAGTGATTTATTTTTTTAAATTGTTTTGTTGTATATTTGTTTTTTTATTCGTCTGCCTTCAAAAAGTTTGAAATAACTGTTTAGACCGTCAAAACTCTTTTATAGAATGCAGCACCCAAATTCTTTCTGTGCAGGCGCCATGACAGTTATATTTCACACTTGTTCTCTGTGGTGGACACAAACCAGAATTCATTCCCAGGACCTTACAGGGCACCTTATCACCCCTGCGTCCTCACCTCTTTGTGTGGCAGTTTATTTTTGTCTGTTTTTATACCCAGCAACAGCCCCAATCACAACGTCACCCTGCCTTCTGTATTACTCATAAATTTTAATGCCTGACCCACATTCACGTAGCACATTGGCAGTCACGTGAATCCAGGGAGCTCAAACTTGGTTAGAGGTAGGTGCTCATTCATGGGTGGATTTTTCCCCCAACTGAAGAGAAAACGGATGATTTCAAAGCAGCTTTACATGCTGGCTTAAATTACAAATCTTAGGACTGGGTGTTTGTTTAAATGTCTCCTTGTCGTGCTTTTATCCAGGTGCTATTGGGTTCTCGGTCAAGTTAGCTTGGGACGCTCCTCTCTCTCAGGACCAAGGCCTTTCTCATTTAGTCTACAGTATTTATGAGACACAGAGTGCCAGAAAGCCCTCCCTCAGATGGGATTGTTTTTAAGCGAAGTGAGATGCTTTCTTTATCAACAAACCACTTTCTCTTTCTTGTGTTGTGGACCAAATGTGCTTTTAAGTTAATTTATTTTTTAAATAATTTATTTGTTTTCTTAATTTTTTCATAATCACACAATAATATATATATATATATAAAGCATTTCTTGAAAAACTAATTTAAGCCATTAAACAAACAATGTTGTCTTAATTCGCTGGAACTGTAGTTTAGTTCTGTTGACCCACATTCAGTCGGCTCATTACGTCCATCCACAAACTCCTCATTTCTCTCCTCGAGTGAGTTTTATTTGGAAATACACTCCGCTCTCTGTTAAGAAAGATTCTCAAACCTAATTTGTGAAATTGTTTGTAGAAAGCCAGTTTTTTTTTTTTTTTTTCTTTTTTTTTTTTTTTTTGCGGGAGTTTTATATTTTATAATACTTAATAATACTTAAAAATACCTGACATTATTCATCTGTGCTATAATTGAAAATTAAAGTAATGCACTATAAGCATTATATAGTAGCAGAAAGAGAATTATGGGAAAATATTTAAGTTTCATATATACTATGTATAAAATAAGTAAAATAAACTTAAAATGGCCATTGCCTTTTTTTTTCTCGTTTATTCAGTATTAACATGGTCAAAGTACAATTCACTTCCTAAGAAAAATAAAGATACAGTCATTTGTCAAACGATCCTCAAAAACATTGTTACATGGATTTTATTTCATAAGGTGTCAGATGTATTCAGTCTGAATAGAGCAGTGACGTCTTCTGTACTATTCACTGCCTTTTCTAAATAATTTACATTTAAATTTTTGATAATGTTAAACTTTTCACTTTTCCGCACTAGTAGGTAATTAAGTATTAACACAGTAATAATTGCCAAAACGACTCATCACTGAAAAAAAAAAAAAAAAAAAAAAATGGAACCGCATATGCGATGAAAAGGAAAAATACAAAAAAGGTATTTATAAACTTTTTTGTGTGGAATGCATGTGAGTTTAATTTGAAATAATGTTGAACTATGCCCAATCCTCAATTATAATTCACGTTGTAAATATAAATTATATGAAACATATTTTAGAATAAAAATAACTCACTAAAGCACTAAATCTTTCTCCATAAATGTGAATATTTATTTAAAAAAAAAGTATTTTGTGAATATTTTATATATTTACAGTGTGAATTGTAATTGAGGATTGGGCACAGATTAGCATTATTTCAAATTAAACTTGCATGCGTTTCACACACACACACACTATATATATATATCTTTTTTTTTTTTAAATAAACATTCACATTTATAGAGAGATTTTATGCTTTTATAGTTATTTTTATTCTAAAATATGTTTCATATAATTTATATTTCATATACATTGTAATCGACATGAAAGTGTATGCTTACAAAGTGGCTCATAGATTTATTTTGTTACGTGACTATTTTTTTCTTTTTACTTGAATATTTTACTAAATGATAAATATCAATATTAAATAAAAATATTATAATACTGCATGGATTTTGGCAAAACTCTGAATGTGTCTCTACTGTGTAAAATTTGAGTAATTAAATTATGTTTTGGAGAATATGATTCCTGATGCTTGAGCCACCAGGTGACTTTTATTTGATATGAAAAACATTTTATTATAAATTTATTATTTATCTGTTTTGCTTGTGACGCCATCTCCCTGTAGCCAAATTAGTGCTGATGTGTTTAGTTGATTCACCTGTTTTCACTTTGCAAATGTCTTCTTTTCACCAATGGGGTGTAAAGCCACTGAACACATGGTTCTGTCTTCAAGTGAGAGGGAGGAGCTGCCCACACATCTCAGTAGGCCTTGACCTTCAAATAACTTGACATTTCTAAAGGAAAAGAATAGGAAAGCATGTGAGAAGTGGAACATTGCCTCCTTAGTCATCTGGGAGTTTTCTCTCTTGAACTGCAGATATGTCAAACCTGTCATTCTTGCAGAACCAGAGAAAAGCCCTCTTATGCAGGGAAGGTGTTGGCAGAGCAGGGACTTGTGTTTGGGCCTAATTCATAAGGGAAAATGGCCGACCCTTACCCTAAATACCTACTGCATGCCCACTGCCAGGGTTACTGGGACAGTTTTTAAGTGCATAGCTGTATCACCTCATGCATGCTCTCCATGCACTGCAAACCATGCGGTTTGATGAACTCAGCGGGCATCTGCTGACCTAGCTGCACTGTAGCCATGCTTACCACTGACAGATCCTGCTCAGCATTTACTTAGAAAAGCTGAATTTAGCAGTAATTCTAAAAATAACTTTAATTTGAGCAATAACATATTTGCTCTAAATTAACAACATAAATGTTAAAATCCAATATTTATTCAGCAAAAAAAACAAAAAAACATTGTTTGGTTTTTAAAACAAATTAGCTCAGTATAGACTTGTGACTTACAATAATAATAATAATAAAAAGACAAGGTCTGAATATTTTACTTCATGAAATTAATATTGATAATATTATTAGATGAAGATTAACACTGCATGTTTTTTTAATATCAAATGTAGGCAACAATGTCAATAATGATGTTCAATAACTGTATGCGTTGCACAACTGCATGCATGTTACTATGTACATTTTTATGGAGATATGATATTACTGAATTCGGGTTTAATCCTTTTTGTTGGGGTAATTTATGATTGATTGATTTCATTATAGGAGCAAGTCAGAATTAAGACATTTCTATATTAATTATATTATACCTGTATATCATAGTATTTTTGTAATGCTAATGTGTTTATGTGGTGGCAATTTATCATATTTTTTCACATTAAATACAGAAATGCAGCTAAAAAAAAAACAAGTTTGAATATTATTAGACCTTTCAAAATGTTGTGTAGTGCTTTTGGACAGAGAAGGTACAGTAGTTTTTACTTCTCAAGAAGCAAAATCATTTCAGAAGTTGCTTTTAATTGCAAGAAGCAGGAGTGGACAAGCAGGTCGGTTTCTGAGCCCCTTTTTCGCCCCCAGCACAAAGACAATCATGCCTCCGACTGAAAAGAAAAAAAAAGGTGGAATTTTAGAAGTCCTCTGATGACAGGTTGTGCGAGAGACTGTGGTAGAGATCTGCAGAAAGAATCGATCATTAATGACAAAACTTTAAAATAATGTTAGTGTCACTGTATGAGCTTATTTGCCAACTACACGTTGTCATGCTTTTTACTCCTGTGAATATTTTTTCAGAGTAGGTTTATTTTTGAAAGTTAATTTCTATACAGGCATAAACCATAAAGTTCTGGCTTTTTTCAATTCAGTTCAATTCACATTTATTTGTATAGCGCTTTCACGATACATATCGTTTCAAAGCAGCTTTACAGAGAATGCATGTCAACATTACAATTTAGAGAATGCAGTTAGCTAACAATGTAATCGTTTAGGCAATTTAATTTAGGTAATAATTTAGGCTTTTAGGTTAAAATAAACCTTTGTTTTATAGCTGATTTTTGGCGGTTAGTGTACTACTGCCGTGTTTGAAGTAAGCTGTAGTAAAAATATGATTGAGTTATTTATTTATTTATTTTTTTTAGTTGCAGATCTTGGAAAAAAAAAGTAGTGTGCACCAAAATATTGTAATATTTGACTTGAAATGTCTACAGATCCAAATTTAGCAAATGCAGAGTTCTTTTAGGGCCCATTCGACATCTGCCATATACTATACATGACTCTGTATGTTATGCTGTGTAAAACACTGTAAAAATATAAGACTTTCCTTCCTAAAAAGAAACTTGCCTGATGTTTGTCACACATGTATGTTTGTTACATGGAAGATCAGATAGTTTTCTCTGCTTGTTTTGTGAAAGGCAAATAGACAGAAAAATACAGAGAGAGAAAAAGAGAGAGAGCGTGCGTGGTGAGGCCTTTTCATGATGCATGATGGGTAGGGTGATTGAGCTGTGTGCGGGCGGCACTGCATATGCTTGAAACAGCCTCAAAAATGCCTCGGCTGCCTCCAAATGTGGGTTACTGTGACAGGCAGAGCAAAAAAAATGGAATTCTCACAAGCCTGCGGTGATGCTGTGGTACCTTTTGGCCCACGTGATGTAATGTAACTCTTGGAGATACGTACTTGGAGTTTTAATGTAACTCTTGAATTAATTTGGTAAGAAAAAAAAAAAAAGGTTCTCTCTGGAAAAATTGTGATAATATTGCTAAATATTAAGATTGCTAAGGTGCTTTGTGGTTTGGAACAGTTGTCAAAAAATTTTAAGCATACATGGGGGGGCCAAGGCTGCAGTGAAGGGGACAATTGCATTTCAGTTATAAATACGTATATTTTTTTTTTATATACCAGCGGAAATAAATTGCAGATTCAGCTTCAGCAGGCCAGTGTGTGTTCAGTCCAAATTGAAAAGAAGCATTTCATAATAACCCATTGACAAAAGCTATAGAAGTACTTATCTTGCACATTTCCACAGCATATACTGTACATTATTTTGCCATGAGATGGCTAATCCCGGCGCAGGTGTGATCACGGATTGATGTCTCACCTTTAGCGCTGTGAATGAGCCAGCTGCTGATCAGGACACAGGAAGATTACCTGGGCTGTGTTGTGAGTTTAAACAGGATTAGCCATTTCAACTCAGGTGCTACGCTAACAGGATTATAGACTCCCTTCACTGCACCATTCCAGCATCCAGTTGTAGTCCAAAACAAACGTATGTTTGACACCCCACACATTATTGTTGTCAACAAACATTTGGCCACACGTTTAGTGTTTGTTTTTTGATGATTAAATACTTTTTAATGTACTAACTACACGTAAAACATTCATAGGTTGATTCCCCTGAAAAGTGTAAACACAGTCTCTGAAGCGTTATCAAAACATATTCTGTTTGCGAACTTTAACCAGCCTCACATAGCAACAGTGGCTCACCCAGTGGCGTGAGTTCGGAGGTGAGGCTGACTGTTATTTTGACCAGTGAGAGACATGGGTAACTTCACATTTTCTTTTTCTAGAAATAAATTGTTTGTTCATGCTAGTTGCACAAATCTGCCATATTATGATTAACATTATATTTGTTTTTAAATTAACTTGATATTACGGTTTACCGTTGCAGCTGTGTGTTCGGCCTCAGGCCTGATCTCTGTTCACATGATGTTCTGGTTATGATTATCACATGCATCGTGTTCTGTGTGACAAGGGTTGATGACAATTCGAAGGACTTTAGTCTGTTCAAGGCCAAACAGAGAGAAAGTCCCAAGAAGGATGTATTTTTAATCCAAGGATTTTGCTTTGAAAAGCCAAACTCCTTTGAGGTTCCTTCAGAATTCCTCGGCTCCTCAACCATGTCTCATGGGGGAGGAAAGAAACGGCATGTCTACTGAAAATGAAAGATGAGTGTTGGAAATTAAATATTGTGAAAATAATTGTATTGTCATTTTTCTTGACAGTGACAGTGTCATTTCTTGAAGTCTTGAATGAAATTAATTTATGGAATATGTAGCAAAAGCCAGTAACTCAAAGTATAGAATAAATATTGCAGTGGTTCTTTGATTATTAAAAAAATAAAGTTGTTATTTGTTCTGATCAACCATTGTCATAAATCTGATGTAGCTATGAATTGTGGCCACGCTATTTACATCATTGTACTTATGAGTAGCATTACTATCATGATAGTAATGATTGATATAATTTCTTTTTCGATGTTCTTCTTCATCTACACTCTTCTAAAGAATTCAACCAAAGCTGTGTAACAATATTTTAATTTGATGTGTTTTCCCAATGTCACATGGGAACTATTCACATTTTAGTACTAAAACATCCCTGATCCTGATCTCACAGACGGCATCTCTAAATCATGTGTCTGACAGGTAAAGGGCACTTAACAGGGCAAGCTGGAATTCATCAAAGCAGCTGTTTTAATGGTAGGCCAGTCCTTGATTCTCTTTGTGTATATCAAGCCACATGAGTGCTCAGTTACTTAATTTTCAGTTTTATGGAAGCGTAATTGTCATTTTTGATTTCATTACAATGCCAGCCCCCGTTACCTCAATATCAATATTAAATCAATAACTCAATGCAATAGACAGAAGATGGACCGTTGAATGTGTGTGGTAGATTTCCGTATGATGCCAACTGAGATATTACTAAATTAATTACTGACACACAAACAGGGCCGATCCAGGGGGAGGCATCAATTACAATGAGCAGAAATAATATATTTTTTGAAATTATTATTATTATTATTATTTCACTCTTATGTTAAATTTCTGTAAGACAGTTACTTTATAAATTAGTAAAAATGAAAATATCTTCGTTGTCAGGCAGAAAAATCATCTCCATATTTCAACATATTATTTTTTCTTCATAAATCATTAGCTACTATTTGGTCACCAATTATATCTGTCTGTGGGTTTTACAAATATTTAACCAACGAAAAGAGCTAAGAGCTAAAGAGACTATAACTCTACTGGCTTTTCAAACTGTCGGTAAAGCCTTAAAGGATTAGTTCACTTTCAAATGAAAATTACCTCAAGCTTTACTCAACATCAAGCCATCCTAGGTGTATATGACTTCTTTCTGATGAACACAATCGGATACCAACAAGTTTGAGCTGAAGAAAGTGCTTCCATCCACATCCATCCATCATAAAAGTATGATAAATAAATAAAGTCCTTCTGAAGCATGTTTGTGTTTGTGTAAAAGAAAAATCCATATTTAACAAGTTATGAAGTAAAATATATTGCTTCTGCCAGACCGCCTTCCGTATTCAACTTACAGAGAAAAGTGTGAAAGTGTTTTGAACTGTGAGTTTTTGAATACAGAAGGCGGTCTGGCTTGAAGCTATATATTTTACTTCATAACTTGTTAAATATGGATTTTTCTTTTACACAAACACATCGCTTCGCTTCAGAAGGACTTTATTAACCCCCTTTTTATAACATAAGATTTTGACCACATACTATAGCTACAGCTACAATAAACTTCATAGCCTGTAAGTTGATGAAAACTTAATGTGATGCACTGCCTCAGATGTGGCCGTTGTAAAAACAAAATTCACTGCTTACTTTCGTTACTTCATTTACGTAAATTCATTTAAGCTTGATTTTGGTTGAAATGTTAATAATATAATGACACATGCATGTACAATATATGATCATACATAATGCCTCCATATCAACTTTGAAACACTGTGTAATTATTTAAAAAAAAAATAGTGTTTTTTCCATTTCCTGAAAAGTATCTGTTTTGGTCATACAAGATTTCCAACCGACAGTGTTTCCTCAGTATCTGAATGCGTGTATCATCTGAGATGTCTTTTGTAAAATGTTGAGTATCATTAATAGTAACGATAATGCATTTTTAAATTCTGTAATCAGTGCTGTGCATGCTTTTTTACACACTGGTTTTTAAAACATTAACTTTGCCTTTAGATTTGAATAGCAGCACATTTTTGTCAGGTACCAAAATTTGCAAAATATTGTTATCATGGTATTAGTGTATTTTAGCCATACAGACAAATAGTTGGAGTTGGTTTATTCAGTTCTTCATTAAACTTGCATGGAAATGTACAAAACTTCTGAACGTAACCTTTCCTCATCTGTAGTTTGACCCAGATAGTTAATTATGATGGAGAATTCTCTCCAACACTGAGGGCAGTTGCAAGGTCAAATGAACGATCCATTTCTATCCTTTTTCTTCCAGATGTTTGGAGTTCAGTGACAATGGCAACAATCACAGGAGATTCAGTGTCATTAACCTCTTATTCCATCACCATTAACCCTCCGGTGAAGAAGAAAAAACTAAACTAAACACATCAGTGAGACACATAATCTGTCTATATTGCTGTCAGTTCCTAATGTCTCATTTTTGGGTCACACAGATGTGCTGTTTCATCATGGTGTGGGGGTGTGTGTGTGTGTGTGTGTTTGGAAGAATATTGTCAACACTGATAGCACCATTCCTAAACCTAGTAAGCTGCCTTGTTGCATATGGCCTACATAGGCAGCTGATTTCTAAGGCAGCATCCTAACAGAAATGCAACCTCTTACGTGGCTGTTTTGGAATGCACTTCTACATAGAAGAATAGGCAAAGTGAGAATAATTATATTATAAAAATAATATGTATATGCAGCTCACACAAATGTTTTTGTTTAAAATAGGGATGCGCTAATGATAAAATTCTGGCTAAAACTATTTATTTTTTGTCAATAGTGAATGGCAGATATTACGATTCTATACTATTTTGTCAAAAGAAAAATTAATAAAAATTAAAAATATTTTTGAAAGAAGATCTCTCAACAAGACTGCATTTATTTGATCAAAAATATAACAGAACAGTAATGTAAAATATTACAAATAAAATAACTTCTATTTTACTAAAATTTAAAATAATTTATTTCTGTGATGGCATAGCTGAATTTTTAGCATCCATTACTCCAATCTTCAGTGTCACACAATCCTTCTAATAAGAAATCATTCATTTGATATATAAACAATGTAATAGCCTTTACTGTCACTTTTGACAATTTTAACACATCCTTGCTTAATAAAAGTTAATTTCTTTAAAAAAACTTTTTTTTTTCTTTTTTTTTTTTTGGTATTGAATGATTATATAACATTTTATATAGCTACAGCTGCAGTCTTAAATAAAATTTGCACTGCTTTCTGTTAAAGAATGCATGCAATGCTGTCATTTTTGGAGGCAGCATGGGAGGCCTTAAAATGCTAACTAGGTTTTGGATAAGCAATGTGCATTGATGGCTCTGTTTTCTGCTTCCTTACTGCATCATTAGATCATCTTTTTGTCCTGCGTCTGTTCCACATGTCTGGCTGTTCAGCAGCTCTGCATGTCAACACATCACGGTCAGCAGGATTAACTGGTTCCTCTCCATTAGAGAGCCTCCCACTCGGACACACTGAGAGTATGACATTTGCCATTCCTGTATGCTGTAAAAAACATAGCTTAATACACCCCATTACCAAGCACTCTGGGAAAATGTCTTTTTACCTCATGTAACGGTAACAGGACTCTTTTTTTCGAAACCTGTAGCCAGTGGTCAAAGTAACTGTTTTCTCACTAGGCAGCGGTGCACTTATGAAAAGCCACTGCCTTATGCTGCTGCTGCTCAGGTCGAGGAAAGAGGGAATTTCATGGGTCATTAGCATGGTTCATAACCACGCCTAACGCTAAGGACTTTTCAAGATGTGATCTCAATGGGTCTGCATTTGATGGTATAAAAAGAAAGAGCATTTGGGGCCTCTCCTGGATGTGGGGGAAATTTCAGGGCACTGAACTGCCTGCCTGGAGGGAGATCAGGAGTCGAGCGGTGACTCACAGTGCGGCGAGTGATCTAAACATCCAGGGGGACTGGAAAGGTGAGAGGTCTTTCAAACCGAGAGGAGTTCAGGGGTCGATCTTTTGGTTAGCTCTCGTGACATCTTGAAACTTCAGCTTCAAGACCAGAGAGTTTGTGCCTAGTAAGTGGACACGTTTGATGGTTTTGGAAGAGCAGCAGGCTCATCCTGGTTTGATCCCTTCCAGTCTCCCTTTCTAAGTGCTAGTAGGTGCTGGCGAGGCCATTTTAATCTGTCTGCAGAATGGGCAATTAGGAAATCCTCGGAAGCACCGGGCCACTGAGCCCTTTATTGAGGAGCTCACTCCACACACAGGGATTAAATCGGCAGAGAGAGACTCCACTGCAAGGGTCTTTTCTGCCACATTAGCTTTTACAAAAGGGATTTCGGAGGTCTAGGAACAGCAGCCCCCACCTTCACCTCGTCCTCCGTCAGAGTTCGGTGGTCGCAATTAACCGGAGTTCCCATAGAAGGTGCATCTGCAGGTCCGGTCGGTATGAGGGCCCCTGTGTCCCCTGCACTACTCCCTTCAGAGCTATAATTAAAGTTGAGACAACTCTCAGAACCACAGAGATGATGGGGGGCTAAAGGCGCTTTGTTCAAGGCCTTTTTGGAGAAATCAAGCCTTATTGGTTGAACTAGTCTGCATGACTGATCAGCTTCAACAGACTACAGGGTCTAGATGGGCTTTGTGTGCTTGAGAAGGGGGTGGCATCAATAAAATGCATTGAGTACTACTCGGATAACTTCAAAAGCCAGTGGCTCAAACTGGCCTCTATCTAAGCTGACAGATGAAGACTAGACTTTTGATTGTTATTTAAATGACACTTGAATAGAGTCTGTTTGGCTTGGAAAAAGGCAAATGTGCTTTAAGACATCACAGCACCTAAAAAAGGCTAATGCGTATTTACCGGTCGGTTGCAAGACTGAAGTATTGCTGTACTACAGGCTGTTTTTTAATGTGTTTACTGTGTCGGAAACGAAAAGAGACATATTTTATCCATTAGACAAACTTTATTAAATCCGGGGGAACTCAGGGGAAAATAGCAGAGGGATTATTGCTCTTTTACAAACGACTAGTTTTGTATTACGATATATTGCCTCTTTAGACACTCTGAAACTTATTCCTGGCTTTGCCGGTGTTTGCACTATGCAGAATGCTGGCCTCTGCAGTACCGGCTTGGGTCGCAGTGGCACAGTGCACCAGGCTTGTTAATACTGCCCTTAATCCCTGCCCTTCAGGGGGCCCTTTACCCAACACCCACTCTCTCCTAAGCTCAAGAGCCCTGGACAGTGGGCGACACTTTCACTGTGGAATAGCCTCAGGGTATCATTCCGGTCACAATCACATCGCCACACTGAGTTATGGCACAGCTGTTAAACACCGGCTTTTACTTATCTGATATCTGACAGAAAACTTGAGACACTTGTACGAGTTAGAAAACACTCTTGAGTTAACTGGTAGTATTTTGTGGTTGGCAGAGTTTTTAATGGCTGATGCAGAGAGCAGGGTGACTGATGGCCTGGTTGTGCCTGCAGAACAAATTTGAAACAAAAGCTTCACAGTACAAATTTAATGCCTGTCTACGTGTGTCCCGCCCCTTGGATGTTCATTTATTAAATATTCTGGCTAATTTGATGATGTGGCCAGTGCAAGTTCAGTATTCTCGGTTTAACACAATTTATGCAATTTTCCCCACCAAAAGCAGCACAGAAAATTACAGAAAAAAATGAAAATGGGGACAAAAGGCTCATTCTGATATACATTTTGGAACTGACACTATGTGGAATGACCGCTTCTGTTAATCGGCTGTTCAAGATACAGTTATACTGACCCCAGTCATTTCAAAATATTCAAATATCAGACAGTTAATTGGCTTGGATGATATAAAGATTGTTTGCCTGAGGTGTCCTACTGTGGTGAAGCTAATGTGCAAATCTGTTTGACTATTAGTTTTGACAGGAATTTTGTTTCTGTATGTGTATTTTATAGAATGTCCTCCTATTCTATTGCCTCTTCATCGTCTAAAATCAGGAATTACTTTTTTTGATGGACAAAGATAGGAAATTATACAGCTTTTTGTTCAGACAAATTTTTGGACAAAAATTCCATTAAACCAACAAGGGACACTTTTTGTATGTTGTGAACTTTTGACTACAGTTTGGACCTGAAGACACAAAATGAATGTTTTGAGTATTGGTTATTTAGACAACAGCTCATATATGGGAACATGGTGACCTTTCCACAAACTCCACATTATGATATTACCACACTCCAGAAAAGAGTCCCCTCTAATGAAAAACAAACAACGCTTTCTTTATTGTCTTTTGCCAGCCTGTGATTTGATATACATTGTTTAATTTCTGTTGAGTAATATAGTATGTACTCATGAAATGGAAGCATTTTTAGAACCCATAGACTGTTCATTATGGATGACTTCAGATCGCTGCATGTAGCCTTTTCATAAATCATTTAAAACCAAAGAATAACTGTTGTTCATATCTTTCCCTACCCGCAGGGAATGAGACCTAGTTACACACGGGTTCGAGCTATTTGGATCCGAGTAGAAAGAAATGGAATGAATTATGCCGTGCATTTATGTAATGGCTCTTTTAAAGACATGCTTCCCTGATCAAAAAGAGCCGGTTCGACACAGCCTCCAGCCTCCCAGTACATTAAAACCATTACACTGTCAGATACAGAACCACATGCTAGTGATTGATAAGTGTTGCTTACAGTAAACACGTGTTTGTACAATGTATCATTCAAATGGGGCCCCACATCCTTCAAGTTTTTTTCGAGGTTGAGGAGGGTGTTGGGAATCTGAAACATGATATTACAGCTCAGAGCATTCCGTCACTCTGTGCTTTTACCCTTGGCCAGAAATCATTCAAGACTTTGCCGGTGTGAATTCCCACCACTGTAACCCAAGGCTAGAGCAGAATTCTTCAACATGCATTACACAGGTGCCATTAGCCCCGGACCACGTTTCTCCTCTGTTGGGGGTTTCTCTGCTCACAGTAGAACTTGAAGGTAGTCTTCATTACAAAAAAAGAAAAAAATATTTCTTATTGATTGGCATTAGGCCTAAAAAAGGAGGGAAAAGCTCCTTTCTCCAAATTTGCCACTTTGGCCTCTTGCTTTACTGTGGTACCCGTCTCTGATAGCCCATATCCTGGCAGGAAACATACTTTCTCATGTATCACAGCCTACTGTGGGTATTTTCTCAGGAAAATCACAGCTGTGTGTGGGACTGGATGTGTGTGCATGTGTAATCTGTATGTTTTTTCCAAGTCATGTTATTTAAAGGTTCATTTATATTTTCATGTGCCATCTGATATTTGAATGATTTTATGATATTGAGGTTTTAGTGAACCAAATTTAAAAATGGTAAGATTTTCTTTTTTTTTTTTTTTTTAATATTTCATCATACCAAAGAAGCTAACCTTGAGTTCTTTTTTTCATTGCTACAAACACTGTATAACTGTACTTTTTTTTTCTTCTTCTTTTTTTTTTTTTTACCTCACAAAAGGTCTTACGAAGCATTTATGGTTTAAGTGCTGTTTAACACACATTAAAGTCAGCATGAACCGGAAGGTTGCGATCTCTTTTCTTCCCGGGAAGTTGCGATCTATTTTCTTCCCTATTGTGACAAGTGAAATGGCTTCTTGAACAAGAAAAAATTTAAGGTGGAACTTGATTTTGTCCATTGGGAATTGATTGGATGATTGTCTCATGCGAGTGACAGGTTGTCCTGCCCTCGCACGTCATCAGAAAAGAAAATAGATGTCAAGTTATTTTGATTAAAAATTACAAGGGCACATGAATTGAAAAAAAAAAAAAAAAAAAAAAAAACAACTCTACAATATTCCATAAAAATAAGAATTGTCAATTTTGATTTCATGGTGTCTAACTTATGCATTTATTTGATTTAAAATATAAAAAATAAGTTGATGAGTTAATCCAATTAACAATAAAAATTTGTGGAGATTGTGTCAATATGAATTTTGTGCATATTTTTCATGTTGAAAATTTAGGCTGGTTGCCTCAACCAATAAACTAGTTTCCCCACAATGTTAGTTGCCATGTTTTTGCAACCTTTTGTTATAAGTCATTAACTTTTAAGTCCACCTTGACTGGCCTATTGAACAGCATAACCTTGTACATAGTAAACGCATAATCACTGCTTGCTACCATAAACCTCTGTATATGAACTGATTTCCTCTGCATGAGTACATCTCCTCTGATTTCTTTTTACCTTGGCCTAAAACCCACCTAGTTCTTCCTTTCTTTTCTCCATTTTTTTGGGGGCAGCTGTACGAGCGGGGCAGAGGACGATGGTAAAGGCAGAGCAATAACAGGAGAGTTAATGGGATTATGCAAATGAGAGCTCTCTTAAAGGGCCCATTTGAAGTGTTTAATGGAGATTATGGAAATGGTTCACTGGCTTCAGCGTTTGGAGTGGAAATGAAAGGCGTTAGAAAGGTTTTGGGAGGAGGTTTGGTGAGGAGGGGCACAAATAAATAAATAAATAAATAAATCCAATGGGCCTGCTTGTCAGCATTGTGGGAGGAGAAGGCAGGATGGATTGAGGGATGATCCAACCAGGAGGAGGAGATGGAGTGAAGAGAGCAAGATATTTGCTTGGCTCAAAGGTTATTATGCTCTCTTTGCGGTTTGGGGCCGAGGTTCAGTTTGCTCTCTGATTTAATGTTAATGTTATAAACTCATGGAAGTTTGGAAGCACACTCATAGACCATTCTCCCCAAGAAGTGTGTTTCATGCTGGGGAAATTGCAGTTCTGAACTGGAATTAATCACGAAAGTGCGGACGATGTTGGATACCTCTCTGTGAGTGTCTGTTTGGACCTTTAGTCATGTCCAGGAAAAAATCCTGAATGGAGGGCTTATAACTGACTTTGAAGATGGTGTTCTGCCCTTTTTAGTCCTGTCTAGACAGAAGTTTGACTAAATGGCATTAAGTCTGCTCCTCAACGCAGCTTATTCTGACCCTCATTTAGACAGGAAGAGACTGATTTACAACTACTAATCACAGTTGTTTTATATGGAATGTTTAGGAGCATGAATAATAAAAGACCTTAAAAAAATCACAAAAATAATGGTTTAGACATCAACTACAGTTCTACAGTTCTACTTATAATGCTTGTCTGGATTGCCAGTTTTGTAATGCCAGCCAATCAAATTAGAGCATCACTGAAAAATAAAATTGAAACAATTTTCATTCAGAAATTGCTAGTACATTTCACAAATAATTACATGGAAACAGCAAGTAACGTGTTGAATTAAATGTGAAATTTTGAAGTAGAAAAAGTTAAATAGTATTTTCTTGTAAAATTTACCCCAATAATCTGTGTGTATGTATACACTCTAAAAAATGCTGGGTTAAAAACAACCCAAGCTGGGTTAAATATGGACAAACCCAGCAGGTCGGGTTAAAGGCCACCTATTATGCCCTCTTTCACAAGATGTAATATAAGTCTCTGGTCTGGTCAAGTGTCTGTGAAGTTTCAGCAAAAAATACGGGGGTGAGCAAAAACATGCCGTTTACTATATTACTATATGGCTGGCTTAAAACAAACCCAAAATTGGGTTTATATATATATATTTTTTTATTTTTTTTCACATACATAATTTTTTACATTAAAAAATCATTTTTTACATTATACCAGATGTGATGACAAGTGATTCCGAGTTTTGTGGGTGGTCTGTAGGCAAAATAACGAAAAGCCATATGTATTATTGATATTTACATACATTTACTTGTTTACTTAAGCTGTTAAAATAATAAAATCAATTAACATACTATTTGAATAGTTTGAAGACTTTACATTGTTTTTCCATTTTGGATCAATTTCACACCACTGGAAATGGACAGTGATAAATGTACACAGAGCAAATGTGGAAACATAGTCGACCCATGCGTATACCGCATAAATTTACAACAAAATGGCTTCCAAAGTAAGCACCCCTGTGGCTAACGTATTTTAATGTTGGAAATGCTGACTCAGTATTTGCATGTATTTTCTACAGAGCCTTGGACACAGATTCGGTCCTGAGAGCGAATAAACCCACCTGATCTCGGTCCATTGCTCATTGAACTAAGCGAGCAGAAGCAATTGAACATGCTACACATTTGAGACTAATTTTCCCTGCCTTTAATTAAAGGGGCTCCCACACATTGCATGGCTCGGCTGTTTGAGCTCGGGATTTAATTGCCATAAGACACTTCAATAAACTGCACGGGCTGAAACTATTAGAATGGACACTTTTACTTTTGCTGTTTTGTGTTGGAGCGATTATATAAAAGGCTGTTAAATAAATTCAGCAGAATTCACAGAAATGTTTAAAGGTATACAAGTGGAGCACATTACAAGGTGCTAGCTGGGCTAACTCTTTATTTAGCTGGAAATGAATGTTCAGTTTACGCATGCTGTAGATATATCTCTTTTGCTGTATGTTAACTGCACTTGTAGTAACTGTATATTAGCAGAGCTAAATCACCCTCTTCAATTTTTATTAATGGCAGTAAATGCAAGGACTCCTCTACGACAAAATTTTAATAAGTTTTAGCTACTACTAGCTTTTGTTTGTTTGTGGAATAGATTGTTCATGGCCAGATTTTGTTCCCGGCACTTAATGAAATTTAGGTTTTCATTTTCTTTCAGTGTACTACAGATATGAACTATCAATCAATTACATGCCAAACAAAAAGGTACAATTATTTGTGCATAAACAAATGATTATTCTTGAGCCAAGCCTGTCTGTCATTTCTGTCATTGTTAGCGGGAGGTAGAACAGCACATTCCATGTCCGGTGACTGTCGAACAGAGCAGGTGCATCTTGGAAAGCTTGGAAAGCTATTAAGCATTTTATTATGTGTTACTGCACCGCTGGCTCCGTAATTAAAGTTTACAGCAGTGTTTAGGAGTGCATGTATATTGTAAACTTTCAGAGCAGTGATTTGGCACTGCACAGGTTTAGATGTTTGGAAGCACTGAGTTTAATGTAGAAGAAAGCTCATTAGATGTTAGGGCATGTATCTTTACTACTAGACCGGCTGAAATCTGTTCATTATTTAAAAGGATGCATTATTTAAATACTTTCTGCCGCGGTGCAGTGCAATGCTGAAGAGGAAGATTTGTTTTGATGAATGATTATCATCCACATGAGCATTCATTGTAAATGCATTTTTCTTTTTCACAAATAAAGTTTTTTTTTTTTTTTTGATTCCTCATTTATTTTCATGGCTCTAACATTGTATTGATTTATTAATGTCCAAGTGTTAGGTATATACAGGGGTGGGGGTTAGGACTGAGTCCAGGATGTGAATTTCAAGTAGTGGGATGGAGTTCCAGTTTAAAATGTGGAGGATTTCCATCTTTTATCCACGCAGTAGCCTAGAAATGCTATTCAACTTTCATACATAAATATACTGGGATTTTCTGCATCTATGGTTTAAAAATATAAAATATGTCCCCAACTAGGGTCCCCCCAGTGAATATCAGCCTTTTCCAGCACTGGGCATAAAGTGTGTGTGTGTGTGTGTGTGTGTGTATGTGTATGTGTATATATGTGTGTGTGTGTGTGGGCTATATATATACAAATCTATCTTTTATAACAAATTAAAAAGTAATAATAGCTGTCCCTGACATCTTGAAAAAAAAAGTTTGACATACTGTTAACTAAATAAATATTAATTTATGTATAACTTAAGTTAGTCTTTTATTACCTTACAGAATATTTAAAACCCTTTTTTAAGGTGGAAGGGACATTTATTACTTTGTGCTTGGTTACCAAAAAAATATATAAGACTTTTTCAAATCATGAGAAACTAACTTGATTACATAGATTTTTCCTTTTCTTTATCGTGGACTCTTTGTCATTGACCCTTTCGTTTTCTCCTTCCTTTTTTCTTTACGCCAACGCCAGTAATGGATTTCGAATACGTTACATCACCTTTGATGTGTAGTTGTGTAAAAAAAAATAGCCTGTGCTTTTAAAATAACAGTAACCTGTCATCCAGCCTCAGTCCTATCCTCCCCGGCTTGTCCACATTCTCCTGCACCGTACTCACAGAATTAACACTCAAGGCTGGAAGAGAATCCGAAACAGGGGTCCGACAAAATGAGGGACGGCAGCTGGCCTGATGATTCTGGCTGAAAGAGAAGCTGTGTTCAAAATTTAAAACAGCCCCAGACATGTTATTCTGTCAGCAGCACTTCAAAGTCACCACTGGTTTAAAAGCAAGAAGAGTGAATTAAATTGACTTTGTGAAGTTCTCGACCTTAGTCGGCACATAAAACCCGTTCTTCCTATCCCAGAGCCTGCGGTTCAGATGGAATCGTAGAGGGTAAGTGCTTTGCTGCTACCTACATCTTTCCTTCACTTTTGGTACCAGATTGATAGTGTTAAAAAAAATAAGTATGTAGAATAACAGAACATCAATGTTAACCATCTCTCCTTTCAGTTTTTTCCAGGGTAAATTGTGATAGTTGAAAGATGTAAGGCACCTTTCGAATAACCCCTTATGTCTGGCTCTCCGTTAGCTCCTCAGGCTCCTCTCGACGGCTTTGTCTTGGAAATACCAATCAGGGCCCCACATCAGAGAGTTTCACTCCTAGTCCTGTTACTTAACTTTCATTCCCTGAAATTGATATCGAGTGATGAGATGGATGAATCGCCCTCTGGGACGTGGGGTCCGCGGCCCCTCCCCGACTGTGGTCTGGACAAATGAGTAAGATTTGGGAGATGGAAAGGTATCTTAGCACTAATGTGGTTCTATTCCAGAACGCTCTGAATATATATCCCGGCCAACTCTATTATGGTATCATCAAAGAAAAATAATGACCTCCACGTTACCGACCGAAATTGAAAATCTCTCTCATCTTCGTCATCACTTAAACCACTCAGTTTTGCGCCGAACCATCAGGCTTTTCTTAAATTATGTGCCTTAGATGATTTTCAACAGAGATCTAGGTCATTTATATTCAGGCTTTGACTTGGACAGCTCTTGTTTTGTGATGATGGATGCAAAATCGGTGCTACTCCCACAGGCTTCCTGTGCGCCTCTGGGCCGATTTCTTTTGAGAGTGGAAGCCACATAAGCAAAGCACTTGGGTGGTGGATGGACACTCCAGTCCTTTCCTGTTTGGCATCTGTCTTTTCCCTCCAACCTGTTGAGATACAGAGCCTGCAGCCGTTCCATTTAAACGGCAGCCTCTCCTTCTCCTCTCCGCTCCAACTTTCATGTTAACAAGTGCTCCCAGGTGGGAGTTGCCATGGCGATTTCCCCATGGCTGCCTTGGAGACGGGATTGGGGCGGAACGGGGAGCAGGTTTGCTGCAGACAGCTGAAGCCCCTTCTTTTGCCCTCTCCCATTTCCTCTCTGTTTTTTAAATGTGTTCAAAGCTAAACCTCACCTCTTAGAGCATGGCTATAAATCAGCGATTTGTGTCCATCTGCGAAGTTGCGTCACTCAACAAAATTGAATTGTGCATAAATCGCCTTCAATTTGGCCTGAAGTGCTCACTCGCGGAAGTCTCTGGTTACGTGGTGATGCCTGCGGATGCAAATTGAGTGATGCCGCATGAGTTTTGTTTTCATCTCCGCTGAAATGTCCATCCATCATACATTTATTAGTCATAAATGTGCCTTACATAAATGCTCAAGCAATTTGACACATCACATGAGCTCATTCTTCAGGAAATTGAGCATCACTTGAGCCCGATGCTGTTAAAGGTGATGTCTTTTTGCATTAAACTGTAATTTTTGTCCGCTTGGATGAACTTTCTCTACTCAGGCTTTTATTGTTCCTGCTTAAAAAACTAGTTTAGACCAGCATTTATGGGTCAATGATAAATATAAGTGTTCAAAAATAAAGAAAAGAAAAAAGCTTTTAAAAATGTAGGTTAAAACAAATGTGCCAAGTTCTTAGAAATGTATATTTGTTTGAATAATGTGGTGTAACACTAAATAATAATAATAATTTGTAATATTTGTATATTATATATAAAATATTATTTCATTTTATATATATATAAATATATATATATATATATATTCCATTACAGTTACAAATTACTTCATAAAAAAAGTATTCAGTAACGTAATCCAAGTACCACAATATGAAAGTAATGTAATCTGATTACTTTTGGATTACTTCAAGGTCACACACACACACACACACACATTATATATATATATATATATATATATATATATATATATATATATATATAATGAAAGAAAGAAAGAAAGAAATAGAAATTTGGGAGGGATCAACTTAAAAAATAAATTTGCATTTTTAAATTTAAATTTAATTATTTCTTTTTAAATGTTACACATTCCATACTTTTGAATGGGTCTCAACAATAAAAATATTTTACAAATCTGATAAATTATCTATTGCAATATTATTATCGTTGTTGTTGTTTAGAGCTTAAAAATATAAGTCACATCAGATCATAACCAAACGAAAAGCTCGGATCAAACATTTCTGTTTATGTTTTTTCTGCTTTAATTTTAATGTTTAGCATTTTGGTTACTTTTAAAACCTATTAAAGCTAAGCAATCATGTCTCGTTTTCACAACTTGGGAATACACAGCCCTGAATATATACAGTGGGTACGGAAAGTATTTAGAACCCCTTAAATTTTTCACTCTTTGTTATATTGCAGCCATTTGCTAAAATCATTTAAGTTCATTTTTTTCCCTCATTAATGTACACACAGCACCCCATATTGACAGAAAAACACAGAATTGTTGACATTTTTGCAGATTTATTAAAAAAGAAAAACATGGTCCTAAGTATTCAGAAGCACCCTTTTGATCTAATACAGCCATGAGTCTTTTTGGGAAAGATGCGACAAGTTTTTCACACCTGGATTTGGGGATCCTCTGCCTTTCCTCATTGCAGATCCTTCACTTTTGGTACCAGATTGATAGTGTTAAATAAAATAAGTATGTAGAATAACAGAACATCAATGTTAACCATCTCTCCTTTCAGTTTTTTCCAGGGTAAATTGTGATAGTTGAAAGATGTAAGGCACCTTTTCAGATCCAGTTCTGTCAGGTTGGATGGTAAACGTTGGTGGATCTCCAGAGATGCTCATTTGGGTTTAAGTCAGGGCTTTGGCTGGGCCATTCAAGAACAGTCACGGAGTTGTTGTGAAGCCACTCCTTCGTTATTTTAGCTATGTGCTTAGGGTCATTGTCTTGTTGGAAGGTAAACCTTCGGCCCAGTCTGAGGTCCTGAGCACTCTGGAGAAGGTTTTCGTCCAGGATATCCCTGTACATAGCCGCATTCATCTTTCCCTCGATTGCAACCAGTCGTCCCGTCCCTGCAGCTGAAAAACACCCCCACAGCATGATGCTGCCACCACCATGCTTCACTGTTGGGACTGTATTAGACAGGTGATGAGCAGTGCCTGGTTTTCTCCACACATGCCGCTTAGAATTAAGGCCAAAAAGTTCTATCTTGGTCTCATCAGACCAGAGAATCTTATTTCTCACCATCTTGGAGTCCTTCAGGTGTTTTTTTAGCAAACTCCATGCGGCTTTCATGTGTCTTGCACTGAGGAGAAGCTTCCGTCGGGCCACTCTGCCATAAAGCCCCGACTGGTGGAGGGCTGCAGTGATGGTTGACTTCCTACAACTTTCTCCCATCTCCCGACTGCATCTCTGGAGCTCAGCCACAGTGATCTTTGGGTTCTTCTTTACCTCTCTCACCAAGGCTCTTCTCCCCCGATAGCTCAGTTTGGCCAGACGGCCAGCTCTAGGAAGGGTTCTGGTCATCTCAAACGTCTTCCATTTAAAGATTATGGAGGCCACTGTGCTCTTAGGAACCTTAAGTGCAGCAGAAATTTTTTTGTAACCTTGGCCAGATCTGTGCCTTGCCACAATTCTGTCTCTGAGCTCTTCAGGCAGTTCCTTTGACCTCATGATTCTCATTTGCTCTGACATGCACTGTGAGCTGTAAGGTCTTATATAGACAGGTGTGTGGCTTTCCTAATCAAGTCCAATCAGTATAATCAAACACAGCTGGACTCAAATGAAGGTATAGAACCATCTCAAGGATGATCAGAAGAAATGGACAGCACCTGAGTTAAATATATGAGTGTCACAGCAAAGGGTCTGAATACTTAGGACCATGTGATATTTCAGTTTTTCTTTTTTAATAAATCTGCAAAAATGTCAACAATTCTGTGTTTTTCTGTCAATATGGGGTGCTGTGTGTACATTAATGAGGAAAAAAATGAACTTAAATGATTTTAGCAAATGGCTGCAATATAACAAAGAGTAAAAAATTTAAGGGGGTCTGAATACTTTCCGTACCCACTGTATATATGTAAAGGGCTATTCAGACATCTAGTGGCTACAGGATGGTATTACAGATTATTTTTTAGTCCTTCGATAAAGACAGTGTTTTTGTAGCTGGAAGGCAGAGTTTACACTGTACAACCATGTTGTTTGCATTTTCTTCTTTGAAAACAAAATAGCAGTGAAATTTCCATAATTTGAAAGAATTTTTTCCCACGGGCAACATCGTTTCAACTAGCAGCAGTGATTCAATTTGTGTCTGAGGAGATTGTAGACGGGTGTTATTTGCGCATGCACCAGCGAGTGGCTGACGTGAGTCATCACTGGCAACAGAACCAGGAAATGCTGTATAATCAACCAGCACTTAATATAGTGTTATTATGGCAAAATAATGATTTATTTAGTTTTAAATGAAAAGATTGTAATCCTGATAGTATCCCCCCTTTTTCAAAATGTAACTGTAATCTGATTACTAAGTTTTTTGACGTAACTGTAACAAATTACAGTTACTGGATTTTTGTATCCTGATTACGTAACGCCATTACATGTATTCTGTTACTCCCCAACCCTGTGTGTATGTGTATATAATATATATATATATATATATATATATATATATATATATAAATGCCATCTGAAATTTTCTTCTAAAATTAACATTTTTATCAAGCTCATATATATACATATATCGAATTTTTAAAAAACTTTTTACACATTTTTAAAAGTTTTTTTTTTATATAGTTTTTTTTTTTTTTCTTTAAAGGTAGGGTATACTGGTTGAAACATCCTGATAGCAATCAATAATAGAAGCTGTCTAAATATAAAAAAATAAAAATTTAAAAAAATCGTACAGAAAAAAATATTCTGTGGAAGTCTCGGGACCAAGAAATGTTCATCCAATCATTGCATTTGGTCTAAATCAGCGTGTTACATGAAGCTATGCAGAGTTGTAGACACACAGTCAACCAACAAGTGCAAACAATCAGCAGCCACTTTTATATGTCATGATTACCATAATTAAAAGATGACAACCCGTGACGTTCTACCTGGAGCCGTTCATGTCCTCAGACTCAAAATTATGCGTTTCTATGGCAACACTATCAACGAGATTCTGCTCTGGCTGTGCGCGTTCATGTGTTTTGGAGGAGGCGTGGCTTTGGAGACGGTCTGAAGGGAGGGTGGGATCTTATCTTAGCAGTCAAAAAGCCTGGTGGGAACACCATGCTGATGACCAATAATGCTTGTCCTTCTAGCAGGGGTAGTCAAGGTAATTATAGTTCATCTTATCAGGTTGATCCTCTACTTCAGACTGGGGTATCATAAATGTCAGACTGGTGAGTTGCTAATCGGCTATTGACACTCTGCAGGACAAGAACATCCTCTGTTTTTTTCCCCCCTTACAGAGGCGACTGTTTCCTTTCCAATGTCTGTGAGAAACTTTGAGTCTCAGATGAGATAGATATGGTATAAGAGGGTATGGAGTCTTCCCTCACAGGGAGTTCAGCATTCAGAAGTCTTCCTGTTGGGTAAATATTGATGTATCTACACAGGTCAGGATTACAGGATTACTCTTGATTCTCCGTACACTAAAGTCTGTAGTTCCTTTATATCGCTTATCCTCAGTCCACCCAGAGGATGTGCTTACTGTTTCAGAAGAGAAATGTGAACATCTACAGTGTGCCCTGTAACCTTTCTTAGCCCAAACCACAAAGTAATTCACATGATACAGTTTTTGTCTACAGAGGGTTTAGGCTCTACAGGGCCACCTTTGCCCTCTACGGGCGAGTGAAAGTGTATCACATGAGATTGGTTCCAGAACAAAATACGTTAGCCACACAGTGTGAAATGAGAGAAACTTGTGGAGATGGAGGATTGACGACTGCCCTACAATCAGGTGAACATACACCACCATTTGTCACTGTGAAACCAAAATTGTCAATTCTTATTTTTATGGAATATTTCAGTAGTTGTTATAAATGATTTATCCGTGGACATCATTTAAAAAAACCCAAAAAAAACTCATGCCCTCGTAATCTTTAATCAATACAACTTCTTCTTCCTCTTGAGACGTCATCTCTTCCCTGATGAAGTGTATTAATTGGATAAACTGACACTCACATGAGATTGCAACAAAAGCAAACAACAACAATCCAACCTTTTAATTTGGAATTAATACTTTCAACAAGGACACATTCATTTGATCATGTGACTGAAAATTCTGAAAATTCAGCTTTACCATCACAGGAATAAATTATATTTTAAAGTATATTAAAAATTGTTATATTGAAAACTGTTATATTATATAATATAAATATACTGTTCTTACTGTATTTTTGATTAAATTGTTGTAAACATTTCATATTTAATAAAATTCACAATCTTAAGACTTCTTATAAATAAATTTATACAATTTATTTTATGATTCTACAACTACAAAAATATTTATGCCCACTCCAATATATGTATAAATATTAGGGGTGTAACGGTACATGTATGAATCGTCCTGAACTGTATGGTAGGGGCATTACGGTTCGGTTCATGCAGTTAGACAACGAATACAGTCAGTCACAGGCGAATCACACTCCAATCCAGAAGGGGGCACATTCGGTAATGCAATGCTGTTTGCTAACCTCCACAACAGGATAAAGTGCAGAACAAGAACAGACGATCTAGATATGCATGTAATCTCTCCACCAGTATTTCAGATGCAGAAAGACATAAATAAAACATCCTGAGAATATCTCACGTAGCATTACATTTACCTCAGGCAAGTCATTTACTATCTACAGCATGTTAGTTCATTAGAGCAGTGGTTCCCAACCTTTTTTACGTCAAGGCCCACCACCTCTCCAAATCACCACTGCATTTAATCACTGCAATCATTTTTTTTTTAATCTAAAATTATTATTATATCTAAAAATATAGAGCAATTGAATTAGTTTGGGCTCTGTTGTAACCTTTGTTATTAATTAATTATTATTAATTAGTTATTTATTCGTATGTGCTTTTAATTTATTTGATCTAATCACATAATTTAATTAGTGTTTTCTTCTAATTTATTGTATAATTGTGCTATTCATATGCATTTTACTCCGGAATACAGCACGGAGCTTGCTCGTCACGACTGATGTGGGCTTGATAAAATAGTCAGCAGACCTGGTGGGATCGTAATGCATTAGATCAGTGTGTTTAGCGTTTACAGAGCTGAACTTGAAGAAGTGGCATATCGGAGCTGATGAACTGGAATGAATTTGCTCTTGTGGATTTGTGTCAGTTTGATAGCTGTCAAAAGCGGAGATATTTTAATCAATTTCTCTTCATCCTCTCCCCTTGTTTTTCTCCTTCACACTGTCTGCCACAAGAAATGTCTCTTTCTAAGAAACATTAATGTAAGCCTGATATACAGCTGAGATGTCCTGCCCTCTGCTGAAGTGCTTTCAGACCTGTATGTCTCCGTACGCCCCCGAGGGCAGGCCGGAATGTCTTACTGTGCAGAAAAGTGTTTTTTTAGGGATAGCGATTGGGGAAGCGGTCGGAGTGGCCTCCTCTGTCATTCACGGCACAGGATGATGCGTATCCTGAGGGCCATTTCAAATGGCTCCTCTCGCCTCCTTCTTCCTCTCGTTGGGATGGAGCCGTAGTATTTGGGCGGAGTTGGAAGGCCTGCTGGCCAGGGAAATAGTTTTTATTCAATGCATACATAATCAGGCACCCTATCTGAGCATTCACCTTTCTCTTTCTCTCATACACACATTACCGGCAAGCAGTTCTGCTCTAAGGCCGATACACATTATACACTCCCTTACACTAACACAATACTCTGCACAGACCTGCTGTACACGGCTGGAAACACGCACACACAGAGTTTTACTTTTCATTCTCTCCCTATCTATACACCAGCTGCTTGATCACACACATTTGGGGATGCCACATATATCATATGCATGCCCACATTAACACACAGACACTTGTAAAGCCTTTGCAGTCTGTATAAGTGTTTGGCCTCTGCTTGTATTAATGGGCCAGATTTCCAATACGCTTTGTGTTTACCTAGAATGCATTGCTTTTGGTTTTTCTCCATGAAATACGATGGATTTGTTCGAAACCGATGGCAGCTGTCTTGTTGTCCTGTCAGCCGATGACTTTCTGTAGACATTTTGTATGAGGAAACTGGTGTCAGGCCAGCTTTCAAAGCACTGTAATGTATAATCTTATAACATATGATCTGGCATAATCTTTTATTATTATTCCTTATAAAAATATTGATATAAATATATTGTAACTAAACTGCTTAATTGATTGAAAAATCGTGTGGCCAACATTTAGAAACAAAAACAAAACAGGAAATTATATCATACTGTCAAGGTCAATAAGTCTCTTACAATATCAGATAATTTTTTATGAAAAGACAAGATTATTTCAGGTTCTAAAATGTCATGTGGTGCAACTCCACAAAAACTTAATTAAATTTATAAAATAGTTGTAAGAAATACTTTTTACCTTAAATATATTTGAAAACCATTTTTATATACACATGTATTTGAAGTGTATAAAAATATCGGCCATCGGCCGATTGTTTAAAAACTGCCGATGGTCAGGGCCGATTATATCCTGTCAATCAAAAGGGTGTGGAAAGACGTGTTTAGTCTGCAACTTACACATACTGTGTGTGAAGAAAATCTCTCATGTTGAATTTGAACACATTAACAGTTTAAAAATAGTGACGTTAAAGCAGGCTCTTTTTGACCCTATGAATCACCCATAGTTCAAGCCAGGGTTGCCAGGTCTGCGTTTTTTCTCCTACATTAAATATTATTTGTAGCACCTCCCATCCAATAATTGCAAAAATGACTTATTTACTGTTAATTATGTTTGTGCAAATTTGCCACGAAGACAAGTGCTTATAAAAACTACCTTATGTCAGTTTTTGAGTTTAATTACTTTGAGTTTAACTATCGATATCGGCCGATATCATTCTGAATAATCGGCTATCGGTATCGGCAGAGAAATTTAGTATCCGTGCATCTCTACTTTTTTACTCAATGGTTACACCACATAAATTTTTTTCATTAAATCATGATGAAATGGAAGTAGCAACAGATATTTTCTCTGTGATTTACATCTGAGTCAAACAGATTATTGGAAAATTAAAAAAATGAAATGTATGCATGGAAGAATCGTTCACAATAAGATCAACCTCATGCAAAGATATTAAGAGATTTTAATTTTCTATATAGATATTATTATATATTAATAATTAAAAATGAATTTTCATTTATGGCGACTTATGAATATGAAACCACACAGACATGCCTTGATTCCCAGCTATTACATTTTCTTGGTTTCGAGCACATCTGTTTTCATGACGGCTTGGTTTAAACATTTTTACCCCAAAGTAGTAACTCTTGCTGACTAAATCACTAGCATAACTGGATATTTATTTCAGATTCCAGAAAGAAAAAAGAAAAAAACATTGTCAAAGTTCCCTTTAAAGGTTGACGTTGAAGTTCGATGAATTTTCTGCATTATGTTGCTTTTCTTACTTCTATCCCCCATGCATCCATTTTAAAAGCGGGAGGTTCTGATATAATCTGGGGAGCTCAGCGTTCAGGATACTGCTGTGATTTAGGTCAGTAGTTTCGTTTGTTTTTATGGGCTGTTCGAAGCTCCCGAATTAAATGGTCTTGGAGAGATCATATGATGAACACAGTCCACAGAAAAGCCAGACAAATGTGTTCCCCTGAAGCTGCCAGATACAAAATGAGAGATGGTGGGTTTGGATGAGGACACACTAAAAAAGGAAGTCATCCTAGTTTTGGAGGTCCTGTTTGACTTGCATTCAGTCTGCATGCTGTCATACTCCAGACAGCCCTGGTGCTCAAGACCCTCCAGAGAGAGACGCACCCCCCACCCCTGAAAACCGGCTTTCCTCGTGGGCCGCCTTTACCCCTTCGCCCTCTGTCTCGTCTCTGTTTAAGGTGGTACAATTTGGGGCTTTCAGCTTGCAAGCTTTAATTCTTAAAGACAGGCCTCTATAAATTATTCATGCTTCCTTCGCCAGCTTTCTTTCTGCATATGGTGCTGGAGTATTACTGATGTGTGTGTTTGTGTTTGGGGTGGGGTAGGGGGGAAGATGGGCCACAAAGGCAAAGCTAACGAATGCTGGGGCCTTAGCGAGCTTCCTGTTTAGCATTGTAGATACATCTTCAGAGGACCGGGATACTCTTTTGCTCCCTCTCTCTCCTTTGTGTGTGCGTTTATAGCTAAGGGAATGGTTCCTTCGCCAAAATAACTAAATAATTTTAGCAATTGCCAGGCCTCTACTAGCTACAGTAAGAGGTCATTGGGAGAAAGTTTTTACCTTTGGTTTAATTTTATGCCTCACTAGGACTTCCTTTCTGTGAAACAAAATAGAAGCAAAAGGATGAGGTTGACTAGCTTACGGTGCAGATGGAAACCTTGTTCTCTGGGTTTGATTTGTGCGTGATTGGCAGTCCTCTCTTTTCAAAGTATATGTGCGTCTACACAATGACAAATATTGCTATTAATGTTCTCCATTTTAGAGGCATTTACCATTTTAAAAGCATTTTTTTTTTTTTTTTTGGATCCAGTTAGTTTAGGGATACAGTATCAATGTCCTGATTGTTATATCTGTCTAGATATAGATATATACTGGGGTGTGACGAAACACTTGGCTCATGAGATCAGATAAGACATGAGACAGGGTTCGTGAGAATGAGATGAGACTAGGTTTTTGCACAGTATTTTTAAGAAATCCTCAGTGACAAAATTCGTGACTGGAAAATAGACTGCAGGTGCATTTTGAAATGTTTTAACTAATTATCTTGTAATGAATGTCATTTCATTTCGACTTTCTGAGTATGAATTATCATATGCATTGAAATACAACAATATACAAGCACTGCAAAAGGTTTTGTCACAAACTCAACTGACTGATGATTTCTGATGATTTCACATGAGTCTCTTCGGACCTTACTGTACATGAATTATGAACTTCCAGAACTTCTGATTGAGGCTGTGTATGACCTCCTAATTGAATTTTTTCCACAAATTGAACATAGAAATAAAAACTGTATAAATAACAAAAATAAGTTTTTTTTTTTTTTTTTTTAGTCTTCTTAAGTGCAAACAATAAGTGCAACCATAATCAAAGTATTCTCTCAATATTCAAAGTGCAAACAGAGACCAGAGCTAAGAGGTAGTTACAACTACCCAGCCTAAGATAGGTTTAATATTGGGAGATAGTCTATTGCATATGGCCTAATTTGCGCTCATCAGGGAGCTTGCATTTTACTTCTGCTTTTCACTTTCGCGATTGCACATACTCTGTGTATAGGGAGTGGTGGTGCTAAGGGCATATTCTACAAGATAAGACATTTATCAGACGCTTAGACTCTGTTGCGCAATCCACCGCCATGGTCTTGTCAGTCATCTCACCTTACTCTTGTCACGTGATCAGTGAACTCTGATTCCTGCTGCACTGTGTGTGACTCTGTTCCGCTGTTTTCGGTCAAGCGTATAAAGTAACACAGCACTGTTTATCATATTAGAGACATTTGACTGTGTTGAAAATGATGTTATGAGGTTATGATTTACAAACATTTGGGATATAGTAAGTACTCAACTGAACAAAATATATAACACTGGCCTGGTGGTTTTTGGATATTTTACTGCAAAATATTTTATATATTGTGCCTTTAAAAAAAGCAAAACGACAGTGGAGGCACCATAATGTAATGTAAACGTAGCGGTGACATATCCTATGCTAATTTCACCCTCTACGATAAATCTTGTCACATCTTAATATTGCGAGACCTCGACACACCCCTTATATATACATATTCATAGATAGATTGAAGAGCCTTAAAATCTTCAAATTGGGTTAGCTGCACTAACACAGCAGTTAGGATTCCATAAAAAAACTAAAAAAAAAACTGCTGAATCATTTATGGTTTTCTTTTTTTTTTTTTCTGCAGAGATGCTGGATCAAAGAAAAGCAGTACTACAGCCCTCCACTGATTTTAACATGTGCTTAGACTGTCAACCACTTCTTTCTGATTGTTAAATACAGCTTTCAGGTTCGACTAAAATGTATATGCGTGTATGGGTCAAAACGCAGTACTGTTTCTGTCTCAATTGTCCATACTACCAACAAGCCAGTATTGTGTTTTGACCCATACAAACACATACATGCATAGCAGCATTTAAAAGCATAAGAGCCCTTTAAAATTGTTGGGTACTGTTGAAATATCTAGTATAATATAATAAAAAATAAAAGAATACATGGCTACTTTGAATGGCTGTCAGTGGACAAACATGTTTTTGACAGAATAATGCTGTATAGGTGATCACAGAGTGAGCTGACTTATTAAAAGGAGTTTAATCAGTATGGGTATCTCTCAAAATACCATTTTGGACAGTGTGTCACTGGAGTTGGAGTTGAGTTACAAAATGGAGAGCGAGTCTGAAGCTGGCGCTTTGGTAAAGCTCATTTTTGGAGGGATGCTGGGCAGCGGCTGGCAAAGAAACTTAGTGATTAGAAGTGAATTTGCCCACTCTCTGGAGAATTATTAATTACAGCCATTTAAATGTACCCGGTGCTGCCCATGTCCTGCTCTAAACACAGTGACTGAGTGTTGTTACAGAGAAATGATCCTAACTTACTGCAATTACAGAGTCTTGCTGTTAGAGCCAAGAAAATGCTCAAAGAAAAAAAAGCCATTTCTCTTTTGCAGTGTTGCGCACAATGACTCACAGCTGTGACTGGAAGGCCGCTGTAAAAGAGAACAAATGGATTCCTATTTGATAAATTTGGTTTAATTTCTCTTGCTCTCTCCCTGGCTTTGGTCCTGAGTGGGAGTGGACTTGTGAATGGTGTGAATTTGCTTTCTGGTGCTTTGGTTGGAAAGTTCAGAGGCGTTTATGCCTTGGCACACTCGTCCAAACGCAGTCTGTCTCGGTAATTGTGGATATAAGCAGTCAGTCATGCTTTTCCCTGCCCACCAGCTAACTGGACATACATGCCAGTGGTAAGGCCAGAAATTGCCATGTGAGTTGACCTAGTTGAAATTGGATGGACGTCTATTTGCTGCCTATTCTCAATTTTTCACAAGTTTTCCTCAAATTTGTACACCTATCCTTAAGCCTTTACAAGAAGATATCTGCTCATTTACACAGGTTGCTTCTGTAATGAGCAGATAATTAATTATGTGAATTACTGATTTACTACTTATTATTTTGTTGATGCTATTATTTGAACTGGTGTACTATGAAATTATTGCCGAAAATGTTTATTGATGTTTTTGCGAGCGATTGGCTCTCTTAACTGTAAGGCGATAATACAGCTGCCGTATTGAGTTATGATTTCTTCCATTTATGTAATTAGTATACAGTCTCTGATGTCACTCCACATGGTTGATATCAATGCCATGTTCTTGTCCTGAAGTGTTTTAAAAATGTTCATAATATAGGTAGCCAGACAAATGTGTTCCAAACTTCCAAACTGAATTCATGACCAATAATTCAACTGCTGTTCAAACATGATACTTGTTTTTCAGACAAATTCAGTACATTTTCCTGTTCTGGGAACATGCTTTAATTAGAATCCTAATCAACCTTCCTTCTCCTTCTCCTTCTTCATTAAACGGCGTGTTTAAGTAATGGTTTTGATGACCGCTTGATTAGCAGTGTTAAATGTAGTCATTTGTATTTTCACAGAGTGCTGTTTGTTTTCTCACATGCTCTGCAGAAGGCTGTTTTGTGTGTGTATGGAGCTGTAATTCATTTTTATGTCAGGACTAATTTGTGTGGACGGAGTGCTTGGTGTTTTGCGTTCTCTCACCTCAGATGACACTAATGACTCGTCCCCATGCACCCAGAGAGCAACACAAACCGCTGAGGATATGAGAGGCACATAATTATTAGGCTTATTTCGGAATCGCCTGTTCCTGTTAATTTGTAAATGTGCTTCTTACAAGCAAACTTGTCAGGACATCTTTCACTGTATTTCTACACGATTATGATGTTGCAGTTAGAGTAAGGCAGACTAAGTGTGTTTTCTTACTTTCTGTATAAGTGTGGTTCAGGGCTCCAGCAGTGACAGTGTAACAGTCAGTGGAAAATGACTGACAGTCCAGGCTGTGGTTTGATTGTGGCTAACAAGACAGTAGTGGTCAAGTCCAATTTGTCAAGTTTTTTTTTTTTTTTCCCACAATGTAGCAAGCTTGTTTTAATTGATCAAACAAAACAATATCAGTCTGTCATCATTGTCAATATCATCACTTTTGAAGGAAGTATTGAGAGCTGGGCACATGAAAAATGATCAGGTCAACAAATTAGAGTGGCCCGATATTCTTGGACACACAAGAGAGACCAGAGGTTACTATTTCATTGCTGAGGTGAAATAATAGGGTTCTCAGTGAAGTTTCATTTAATTATCAATTTTATATCTTTTTCTTAAAAATCCTCGAAACCTAAAATGACACAATTGTTGATTATAAAGTAGGGCTGTGAAGCTATTAAAATTTTAGCGATTAAAAATCTAATTAATTACATGATGTGGCGATTAATTAATTGTATTAATCTCAAATTAATCGCACATCAAATTTGGCTGATAAATTACTCCCAAAGTTAATTTAAAGTCATTGTTGTGTAAAGCATCAAAAATACATTACAAAAAGTAGATTCAGTAAGAAATATTTTATTTGATTCAACATAAAATGTATTATTTATAAGCTCTTTTGGACTGAAATTTTGGACTTTGATGACTGAATTTTCGTTTTTGGGTGAACTATACCTTTAATTTATTTAATGAAATGACACTCTAAATAAAAAAAAAACTAAAACTGCCAGTAGGAGGCAGTAAATGTCTTATTGATTAAGTCATTCATTCATTCGTTCGTTCGTTCAAACAGCTGATTCATTCAGGAGTGAAGAAACTGAGCAAAACAGACAATATTGTTTCTAAAATAACACAATATTAACTTCTTATTTATTGAACTCATGTGATATTGCACTCGTTGCTCATGTGATATAGCTTAACTATATCATACAAAGTAAATATGAGACAAAAACTCAAACGGGGCATTTTTTGCCCCATATTTTGAATTTTAGGGATATTCTAACTACATTTTATAGGCTTCATCACGCAGTAAGTTGTTGCCCTGCATCATATTCTTCATCAATCAACTATGAAATGTCAGATGACCCACATAGGTCTGCCTACGTTAAATGTGTTAATAATTTTAACCTGTTATTTTTCACCGTAATTAATTAATGTAATTAACACATTAAATGGGCAGCCCTAGTATAAAGCTGTAAATGAATAGCCTAGAGCATATATAAAATGATCTTGGAAGAATTGGAAATGATCTCCAATCATTTCTGATTGGAGATATCTTTACTCTGGAACTGTGAGCACAGTTTGAGATGTTGTTGAGACCTTAAGGTGACACATGTGAGACAGCTTATTAATTATTCAGAGCTTATTAATATTTGAACAACTTTTGTCTGCCAGATCAAAGTTATGTTGTCCAACCATCATGCCAAAACATGCAGGAAAAAAGATGGCGTGTCAAGGTCAGTAAGTTTCTTAAAAATATCAGATATTTTGACCTTTTAATGACAAAGCAAGGTTAGGTCATGTTGTAATATGTTGTGATTTGACTCCCCAAAAACTTAATATAATTTATGAATTAATAAATCATGACATTTACACTTTTTTTTGAAAAAGGAGTATAAGTTTATGAAAACTATATGAAACCAACATGTTTTGTGTCAGAAGGCTGTATGCGGGTAGGGCGTGAATGATCATGAATTATGATGTTTCACACCTGGGGAAGACAAAAACCCCCTAATGGCCCTATCAGCTGTAGGACTGTGAGGGAACTAGAACAAAGAATGTGAGGAAATTTAAAATAATTAATTTTTAATTGATTTTATTTACAACACAACATAATCCAAATATACATAACAAAGGCCAAAAAGGCACATTATTTAGCACACTGATCTAAAGACAGAGATTCAAACAGTCACACACCTTTGTGCCAATCCTGAAACAGTTCCTGTTCAGCATACCAGTCATTTCCAAGCTGTCAGAGTAAAATGTCATCCTCCTATGCTGTTTACGTTCAGCGCTTCCAGGTTCTATGTCAGAACGGCGACTCATTATTGGCCGACTCCTGCGTCAGCATCACATGCATGCGTTGTGCTGCTCACGTTAACAGCATTGGCCAATACTGAGCTGACGTTCTGATGTAGAACCTGGAAGTGCTGAACATAAACAGCGTAGGAGAATGGCACAGAAAAGAAGATATTGTTGAATAAAGTCGTTATTTTTTTGTTTTTTTGCATACAAAAAGTATTCTCATCACTTTCTTAAAAATACGGTTGAACCACTGTAGTCACATGGACTGTTTTAACAATGTCTTTGCTACCTTTCTGGGCCTTGAAAGTGGTAAATAAATTGCTGTCTATGGAGGTGTCAGAGAGCTTTCGGTGTTTATCAAAAATATTTTATTTGTGTTCTGAATATGAACGAAGGTCTTACAGGTTTGGAATGACATAAGGGTGAGTAATTAATGAGAGAATTTTAATTTTTGGGTGAACTAACCCTTTCACATACACATTCTAGGGACACCTAAGACTTATATTACATCTTGTAAAAAGGGACATAATAGGTCCCCTTTAAATCAATCTTATTTGTGACCCCCCCCCCCCCCCCCCCCCCCCCCCATAGGACATACTGGACAGGAAGAGTAATAGCATCTCAGACCTTATAAATGTCTTTTCTGATTTTTTTTTTTAGTGCACAATGATTCATGCTCTTGGGAGCTTTATCCACCCTTAAAAAAATCCCATGAGTCAATTCCCATTCAAAGGTGTTTGCCACATCTGACTACACAGGGAAGGGCGCTGCATAGTGCTAATCCTATAGAAAAGCTGAAATATGATGTTGTGCGCAGATCTATGGGGGATTACTTTCCTCTAGTTCAGATGTAATCCCCTAAAGTGAATTCACTAATGACATTAACACCTTTCTCTCTGCTGTTGGGGGAAATAGGAAGGAAAGGCTATTGCTCAAAGGACTGTGTGACCTCATATCAGATGTAGTGATTGTGACATCACATTATTGAATTGTAGGTTGGTGGGGGTGGAGCTCCAGGAAGAACAGAGGATCCTGATTTCAGAATCTCTCTTATTAAACAGCAAGCTCCCTTCCGGTGTCCTTTATGAGCTCCTTATTAATAACCAAGCACATGTTTCATTTCTGATAAATTCAAGCACACGGATTCAAGCACACGCATCGCCAAAGTGAGACCCCCCACCCCAGCCCCCCTCTTCTCTTTTATTATTGCTTTTCTTTCCCCAACCTGCTGCGTTAAGTTGCATGAGTTGGACGTCAGGCTCTCTGGCAAACACGCTTGCTCAGTCTGTCAGATGTGACGGTGGGAGAATCGGTGGGTGATTAATGAACTCGTGTCTGTTACCGAGCTCAAACCGGCTCCGTCAACTCATGGGTGGATGTGAGGGGCTGACAGCCCACGGCGGATTAGCCAGCACTGGACTGTTTCTGTGTGGCTCTCGGTTCTGGAGCCTGAGGATTTAATCTGGACAAGAGAAACACGTCCACACGCCTAAAAAAAAAAAAAAAAAAAAAAAAAAAAAATCATCCTTCAGCTCGACAGGGACAGCATTTTGGCCGATGTTCTTATACATTACCCGCAGAGTGTATTTACATGTCGTTAAAAAGTGTGCAAATTGTTAGAAGTAAGCTCAAGGGCCTGAACCTGACGCAGTTGATCCATGTTTAGATGTTAACTGAAACATATAGTTTCCATAGAAACCTCAGAAAGTCTCACGCATACAATGTACAATCGGCTGGTCATTATGAAATAAACCCTAACATGGTGAGCCAGGACATGTCATGCTTGAAAGGGGTTATTGGTCTGATTGTAAGCTATGCTGCTTATTACATGGCTACCTGCAAAGTAAATAAGTTTTAATGTTGATCTAGGGTAAAATAATATTTTATCATTGTGTGAAAAAAGATATTTTGGGATAGGAATTATTTTTCCTTCTGAAACAGTTATACAGTTTATTGCTCATTACATAAGCAAACATGTATAAAATTTAAAAAAAAATGTTGATCAATAAAAATGTATACACAATATACTGTACAATCTCACCACATTTAATACAGACTCAAACTCAAAATTCACAACTTCACAATTTTCTATTTATACCGGTGCTGAAAACACTGGCATAACGAATAAGAAATTTATGTTTGTGTTTATCAGCATTTAGAGGAATTTCAAATTACATTCAGGTTCTTCTGCTTTACTGTAACATTATTCTATACTCCCACAATAAAGTTAAACCCACAGCAGTGGTGGACTAAAGCATGGGCACATGCACTCTAAAGTTACAGACTCTCCGTCGCCTCAAGACCTTTTCAAGGGTCATCATTGCTGTCTTTTCACACGGCTGTTTCTCCTCAGTGCTGGCTGCAGTCGCTCTAGAGACAAAACTGAAGGGTTGTTCTTGGATTCTGTGCTGTTCCTGTGGGTGTCTCTTTAGATTAACTTTGGCTGCTGATTTTTTTCCCTTAGGAAGAAAATGGCAAGAAAAATGGTGTTCTTTAACCCTGGGCAGATTTTCCAGGCCTGCTAAAGTGCTCTAATAAAAGGGGCCCCTTCAGACTCAAGCGAAGCCTGAGCGCAGTTTATGGCCGCTTGCAGATATGGATGACTAGCTGTCAGTGGCCTTGTTATAACCGCTCTTTCCAACTCCATTTTGTTTTTTTAAAAGGCTGCTTGTTGTTCCACTAATAAACTCACAGGTTAAGATTGCATTCAGACATTTATTTAGACTTTTCTAAGGTTGTCAAAAGTACTTTGTGTTTTCTCTTGAAGCGCTTTCAAAGCAGGCATCAGGACATGTTGAAAGTTTTTGTGCAGTGAAAATGATGTAGAAGTTCTTTTCAGTAAAAACTTGCCAAGGCAAAAGAAAATAGGAGGCTGTAAAGAATGATTCTTAAAGTATGACAATGCAATGAAATCAATGTTTATGCCACATCAGTGCCACAAAAAAATCAATGTTGCTCAAATGTAAAAAGAAACTGCATTTTGTCTCCTTATATGTCTCAAATTGCATCTTAAAGGTCTTAAAAGGTTAATTTACCCAAATAAGAAAATTTTCATTCTTTACTCACCCTTATGTCATTCCAAACATGTATGACTTTCTTACTTTCATGGAAGGTCAAAGGAGAAATTTAGAATAATTATATTATTTTAGACTTTGTGGTAATTGAGCACATTGAGCGTAGAGGTGGTAATATAGAGCGGAAACTTTTACAGAGAAAGTGCAAATGGATTCATCTTAAATGCATCCTTTAGGTATGAAAGAAGAACCAATTCTTAATTGTTTTTTGTAAATTTTTGTTTTTTTCTTTGGTAAATTTATACATGTTGAATCTTTTGTTCTTTTGACTTCATTCTCGTGTGCGGATCTTTCATTTTTTTTTATCTTGGAATAATTATACTGGACACAGTATAAGAATTATACTGTTATATGTATATATTATATATGTATTTAAGAATTATACTGGCTATGTGATTAGGCTTTTAGGTTTCCGTCAAAGTATCAAGAAAGTGGCCTATATATGCTTTGTTCCAAGTCTTCTGGAGTCATACAAAAGCTTTCCATGAGGATCGGATTAAAATCAGTGAGTTGAACTTGAGAACAGGATCAATCCGATTTGTGAACAAATAATACAGATTCATTAAAAAAAGATGGAACTCAAAAAAATGATTCTTTTTGCTACATCTCTCTCTCCTGAATGCCCCAAGAAGAGCAGAAAGGACAAATGGGTTTGAAACAACACAAGGGTGAGTAAATGATGACAGTTTTTTTATTTTTGGATGAACTAATCCTTTAATCTGCTGTGTGACAAAAACTAGTTTTCGCGACAATCTGTGCCATTTTGCGACGTGAGGGATCTTGCCTGTCTTTTGACTCATCTCTGGCTTGATAAATCTCATTGGAGCAGCACAGAGGAGAAAGGCCAGTGAGTAACAAATTATTAAGCCATGTTACTGCCGCCGATTCTCAGAGATGTGTCAGAAAAGAGGCTTTAATGAGCTTCTCCAATCAATAATCCTTTAACGAGGATAAGAACTCTCTGATGAAGTGGGATGCCGAATTCCCCTCTGCAACATCCTTTTCCGCCTCTCACTCACCTGCTTTGTTTGTCTCAGTGGAGGCACGGTCACAGAACGCAATGCTCCCCACATCGGCAATCTGCAGTTACACAGCACCTCTTTCCCTGCATTAGCGAGCTGCAATCACACAACGCACCCCGCATCGGCAATCTGCAGTCAATAGGCAGAAAAAGACTTTATTTGCGAGTATTGACAAATGGGATGATGAAGTCAGGATGGGTTTTCTCTCCCAACTCGGCTGGAAGTCTCATTCCATTTGGATCGAGATCAGACAGTGGTTGTTAAATTAATGATTCAGAAGACTGAGTTTGGGTCGAGACAGTAAAGGGGTATAGTCCACCCAGAAATGAAAATCATTTACTCACCCCTATGCTGTTACAAACTCATATGCTGTTATTCCTGCTGTTATTTAAAGTGCTCCTATTATGTTATTATAAAGGTTCTTAATTTTGTTTTGAAGGGCTCCTATAACAGGTTAACATGCATCAATGCTCAAAAAATGCTTTAATTTTCTCATTATATACATTGGACATCGCCACATTTTTCAATGATTCTCAAACGACTCGTCCGATGCTTCAGTCGCTCTAAATCCCTCGTTTCCGTGTGCCTGCTCTGCTCTGATTGGCCAGGCGGCCCGGTCTGTTGTGATTGGTCTACTGCTTACACCGTGTGCAGAAACAAACGGCCATTACCATAACTAATTTAGCTCTGAAGGCTTCTGGAGCTCAACGATTGTACACACTGTGTAAAGACAGTGGCGTTGATTTTACCATATCAATCTGAGTGCAAGTCCAATGATAAAACATTGGAAGAACTAGTTATTCAACCTGAGCCTCCATCGCAAGAACGACTTGAGGGCCGGTCAAAGTAGACGCTGTTCGCGGGCAGCCAATGAAGACCAAAGACGGGCATCAGGCAAATTGTTACTTTGTGACGTGTGGCTTTTTTTGTGGGTTAAACCAATTTCGCATGTTGATCAGCGAACATAAGCAGAAGTAGGGCTGCACGATTTGGAGAAAAAATCTAATTGCGATTTGCGATTTAAAATGCGATTTTATAAAACAAATGAAAAAATATATATAAACAATACCAGGCTTGTTTTGCTTGTTTGTAGGGCTGCACAATTTGGCCCAAAATTTAGTGCTAATATATTGACTAATTATTTTTATTATTAGTATTATTATTGCTAAATAAAAATATTAAACCAAATAAGAAATATTACTGTTGTAATAACTTTCATTATTAAAGTATTTAGGATTAGCATTTAATTATAAATATAACTATTACT
The DNA here is from genome assembly GCA_037101425.1 of Elopichthys bambusa. NCBI lineage: Eukaryota > Metazoa > Chordata > Actinopteri > Cypriniformes > Xenocyprididae > Elopichthys > Elopichthys bambusa. The sequence goes on along the minus strand of CM074452.1, from coordinate 8,819,189 downwards.
ATATAATAATTAGAAAATAATATTTAGAACTTATATGACAAAATGTGGGTTTTCCTGTTAACATGCAAGCAGTATGTCTATAAATCATTAGAAAGGTCTAAGGATTTATCAAATATTATATTATGATAAAAATCTGTCTCAATAATTTCTTTATTTTTGTCAGGAGGTATGCAAAATCAAAAATGGAGTCCATGTATTTAATATGAACTTATGCATCCACTGTGGGAAAAAACCCCAAAAAAACCCCTGTACACTTATGTAAGCTGGAGAAAAACATATTGATTATATCTTCCCCTCAAAGTTCTTTAGAGAGGAATTATTTTTCCTATTTTTACCCTGAAAAGGATTGAGCTTTAATTGGCGCTATGTCTGTTTCATACTGGACGCCGGAGGGCGCCCTTGAGCAGATACTCCAAATACTCCAAATATACGCAATATAACAAATGCTATTCCAGGAAATCCCCAATGGGCATCATGCTATCGTTGTGACTGAATAAAAAGAAGGTAGAAACGCTTTGATTGATTAAACATGAATAAAATAAACAGACTACTACAACAATACATGCTTTATATGTTTTCTTCAAGCCTCCTCGGGCATTTCCGTAATAGTATATTTATAATCCAGTGCTAATCAAAATGCTATTTCAAACACTCAACTGAGGTTATAAAGTGAGTTTGGAGTAAAAACACATTAAATCTGGTCTTTTGTTAGAAAATAAGTTCATAAAGGTTTCTCATGTTTGGAAAGTGTGTATATTTGACGTGTGTTGCTTCTTCTAATGCAGTGCTCTCAGATGGAGCGTCATTTACTAATGATCACAGAGCAGCTCTTCACTAACACGCTGTGTACATATTTATATAATTTAAAATCGCAGCCTCTGCGATGTCATAATCGCACTAAGCCAAATCGCGATTTCGATGTGCAGCCCTAAGCAGAAGCTCAACCAAACCTGCTTCACGTGTGAGAAGCTAACCTCTTCCGGAAGCTCAAACGTGCTGCGTAACACATGTTTGAGCTTCAGTAAGAGGTTTGTTCTTGTGCGTTATTCAGGTTAGGTTGAGCTTCTGCTAATGTTCGCTGATTAATGTTTACATGCGAGTTAAAGCCTAAATTAAATATAAAACATCATAATAAGCGATCGATTCTCTTCAGAAAATTTTGGACTAAACCGCTCGATTCATATGGATTAGTTTTCCGATCTCTTTATGACGTTTTTTGAAGCGTCAAAGTGGTAATTACAAAGGCAGTCAATGGAAGGAAATCTGACCGCATTCTGTCATCAAAATGATCTTCATTTGTGTTCTGAAGATCACAAAAGTCTTACAGGTTTGGAATGACAGAAGGGTGAGTAATTAATTACATAATTTTCATTTTGGGGTGAAGTAACCCTTTAAGGCTATACAGTTTGCAATGCACTTACTCATGTTTGCTTGTTTTTTTTTAAATTAGTGTTTTATTGAGCAGAGACATTTTTAGGCTTGTGTGTATTTTGCAAATGCACAAAAGCAGATTTTCCAGATTTCCTTTTGTGGCCATGTCAGATGTGTAGGTATTTTTTTAATTATCTCACGAGTGTCGTGGAAATCCACATATTTTTAATGCTCTTTCAATGCATTAGTCATTAATCTTGAGAACAAATGAAGAAAGTTATGAAATGTTCTCAGAAAGACAGTGGAAAGCTAGTAAAATTCACCTCAGGTCCCAAAGATGTAACTGCTGACACAGATTCTTTGTTTCATTTCTTATTCACATAGTGCAGGCACCCCTGTTGATTAATACTTCTTATGATTGATACTTTTTCACCATTGTTAAATGATTGGATTACAACAAAAGCTTGCAGAGATTTCCATGAATGACCTCTCTCTTTTTTTCCTTTTAATTTCTTCCTGTGCTTTTTTTTTTTTTTTTTTTTGGCAAACTCTGTCTTAAAGCTGAAGTATGTAACGTAATTGATGAATGTTTTCAAACATTTGACTGATTTCCATTAGTTGGGTCAAAAGTTAGTCCCACCCCAAACTACACCATTGGTTGAGTCACTGTTGCTGGTCGGGATTCTCAAACAAACAGGGCAATGTTTTGAAAACATCACCGTGTTTTCAGTGAGTCACCCTACCAATGGCTTGCTTATTTTTGATTATGCATATTAAGCTGAGATAGGAGAAAGTATTTAACATGAAATGGTTTACCTGTCAGGGATAGAAAATGAAAATTGTAATCAATTTCATTCCAAACCTGTATGTTTTTTGGTAACACTAATTTAAGGTGACGTAGTTGCATGTTACAACATGTACTTACTATAGTAAGTAATTTAGTAATAATAGTAAATTATAACCAAACCCTAACCGTAACTCTATTGTAAGTACATGTAGTTAATTAATATTAGTCAGTACTTATTTGATTAAGTACAATGTAACTATATCATCTTCAAATAAAGTGTAACTGCTCTCCCCCACCCCTCTAAATTTTCTTTTTGTGTGTGTGTGTTCTGCAGAAGAAAGAAAAGAATACAGGTTTGGTACGACTTGGGAAGCGTGTTTTTTGTACTGTTCCAGTGACGCTGTTATCATTATGATACTGCTGACTCCTAGCATCAGGCAGAAGATTGTCCATGTTTAATGTGATTACTGTAGAAAACCGCAGTGAGTTCACCTGCTGGAACATGTCCTGATTTTTTTTTTTTTTTTTTTCTGTGTTCAGAATTCTTCTGTTAGGGGCCCTGAGTGATTGGCCCAGCCCTGTAGGGTGGTATTTACAGGGTTTCTGGAGGGGGATTGGGGGCATGTTCCTGTCAAAAGGAGGGTCGCCTCTCCATGCAGCCAACTGCTACTCATGAGTAAGGCCAATGTTGCCTGTGGTAACCTGACAAAGCCAGCAGTGGTGAGGTCATTGGAGGTTGGAAGGAGTGCAGCACAACTCTTGCTGTTTTTTTTTTTTTTTTTTATATACAGACAAGGGGAGGGAGAGGGTGACGGGTGGGGTTCAGGATTATGGGGCTTGTTCTTTGGAAACCTTTTCATTTTTTCCCAAATCTGATTAGCCTTTGAGATGTGTTTTGGTAAAAAGGGAGCGAGAGACGCAAGAGGGGGATGAGAAGGGTTAGTTCTCTCATCCTTCAGCTATTGTTCACCTGCATTAGAAAGACTCAGTATTTCACAGAAAATTAGTCTCTTAAGAGCTGTAGACCAGAGGATCTCACAGCACTGATGCCTGTTTTTCGGTTTGCAGGTAATGAAAGAGTAGTTTACTGAAATATGAAAATTCTGTCATTTAATCATTTAGTAACTCTTGTGTTGTTTTTAACCCATTACTTTTTTTGTAGTGGGACACAAAAGAAGAATTTAATATTGTAATGTAAAACTGTTGTGATAGTTTGTTTTTGTTTTTTTTCCATGCAGTTACAATTAATGATGACTGGAGCTTCAAAACTTAAGAAAGAACAAAAAAGTATCATAAATGTATTTTTAAAATTGGCTGATACAAGGCATGTAATATTTTTCATGTTATCTGAAGCCATACAATAGCTTTGTGTGAGAAACAAAGTGAAACTGAAGTTAATATAAATTTAAACTAACATTTGCCCTGGCTCTGCTTCAACCAAGTCTTTTAAAAAAGTTAAAATCTCACTAGTGGGGGAAGATCATCTAAAGAAAAATGACTTAAATTTTGGTCTGTTCATCACACTGAGCTACTGTATGACTTAAGAACATTTGGAATATAATATACCACCTCTTTTTTTTTTTTTTTCCTCCATGAAAGCTCATCATCCATCATGAAAGCTCCAGTCCACATTTATTGTAACTGCATAAAAAAAGAGCAACTAGCACATTATTCAAAACATCTCCATCTTTGTCTTCTATGGGTGAAAGGAAGTCATACAAATTTGGAACGAAATGAGCGTGAGAAATTATTATAAAATACATGATTATAGAATGATTATAGAATATATAAATGAACAACCCATTCGAGCCATTAAACAAGCTTAGATTGTACAATCTAGGGTTCCTCCAAAAGTATGTGGCAAGAAGCAGATTCCTGGTACTCCTGCATTATCCAGGCTTTATCCAGAAAGAGGGGCCCATTCCCTGTTTCCACAGTGCTAAACTGGGCTCGGCGCCCACGCTACAGTAAATTCATGACACGGGCATTTGGCCTACAGTCTCTCTGACTGTAGAAAAATGAGCGGGCAGGAAGCTCAGAGTCTTTTGTTCTCCTTTCCCGCTGCCCTCATAGGAAAACACCAGGGTCACATGGTGTACGATGGCACTAATGCTTAAACGCACATAAAGGAGGGCAAGACAGACCGAGAGAGAATATAGAGGAGTGAAATTTTGCACGCATGGAAGATAAAAGATATGAGACAGCTGTGACTGCAGCCCGGACTGATATTTCATAGGAGCCTGGTTTCAAAGTAATTTTTCATTGCTCTGTTTCAGAGCAACATTGTTATTTGAACCTACACAAACTTTCCGTGATTCTTTGTAATAATATCTTATCTAAATTGCATGTGGTCATTTTTTGCTTTAGACTCCGTGTAGATGGGAAGGGGGAATTCTGTCGTTTTATTCGTTGACTTTTTCAAGCCCGTATCCACATCTGTGTTTAATATCCTCCTTGATTTGCCATTCCAGTGTTTAATGGAAGTAGTTATTGCCATTATGTTGTACATGTTGGCTGATGTGTTGTTATTAAAATGACTATAATTTATAGCAAAATGCAAGAGTATGTACAAGTAATTGAATGTATAAAATCTCTGATGGGAAGCCAGTAAATGTGCCGTTTCCCAGATTCCAAACAATTCGTTTGAAAAATGAACCAGATATGTGTTGGGTTCCTTGTCACTCACTATGCAAAGAAGTTGAAGGCCATTTCATCTGTGCACGATCCTTCTCTTAAAATAATCTCTGTATAATATATCACACATCCAGTCGGATCCAAAAAGAAGCCTTAAATGCTTTCATGTGCTCAAGTTGAATTACTCTAAAGCATTTTTAAGGAACGGGAAAAGAATTCCCGAAAGATGAAGGATCTGATATTGCTATGCTGTTCTCGCCTCAATAACTCCTTTTAGGATCAAATGTTTTGCAGAGAGAGCACCTGCACTTGTTCTCGACAAAAGCAGAAAACACTTGGATAAGTGGAGCTCCATGTCATCGTTAGCCCAAGACCTATATTCCCCCATCACGTCTCTAAAACAAACTCCTGATTCTTGTGAAGCTTCGCACCCCTGCCGAGCCGCTCTTGAAGTTACGGGGCTTCCTGCGAGGAAGAATGGAGACTCTATGAGAACTAAACTCTTTCAATATGGGGGGAATCCTGCTTCTTTGTCTAGATTGAGATGGGTTCTGTGACCAATTAGTGTTTTATTGGTTAGCAGAGAGCAAGAGGCTCTGTCGTATGTGTGTGTGACTGAATATTCAGGTCTTCCCTCCCTGTGGCCTTTTCTTTCCCATTAAGGAAAGATACACTGTGTCCAAACCTCATTAGAAGAACAGCAAGCGTGTTGTTTTTTAGAGAAAGAGAAACCTAGAAAAGGAGTAGGTGGTCTAGACAGCATCCTCAAGGAATGTCCTGGGTTCAATACGAGTTAAGATGTATTGACAGCATCTGTGGCGTAATGCAGATGACCTAAGGAAATAATTACAACTAAACTGTTAGTTGAAGTACAGTAAATACGTTTACGTGTGCAGTTATAAGGGTCAATGACATGTAAGGGTATCAATGATAAAGAAAAGGAAAAGTTTAAAAAAATCTAATTTATAACACATGTACAAAAATTTACATTTAGGCATAAGGCATAAGGCATTACATAAGGCATTTAGCAGATACTTTTATCCAAAGCAACTTACAAAAGATGAACAATGGCTCTAAAAATGTCATGTGGTATAGCCATCAAATATATTTTAAATAAACGTTAGTGTACAAATCTTACTAAAGAGTATATCTGCATACTCATTTAAGTATTTTTATTACTGTATGTATGCTGTTTTAAGCAGTCTTGTCAAGGTACAACTTCTTACAAAATGAAGAACAAAATAAATAGAACCAACAGTTACTCAAACCAATGGTGCCTTGACAACGGCTGCTTGTCTGCCGAAATGTCGAAATAAACACAGTCATGAAGGTCTTCAGGGGTCCTTTCTATGATATAATTTTCTGTTTGATGGCTTTTTTTTCCTGCATGTTGGTCATACATGACATTGCAATGGTGGGCAAATGTTTTGAATACACAATAAAGCAGTTTTATTTAAATAGCTTTTCTAAGAAATAATGCAAAGGACAAATTCCGAGTATGGGTTACCATGTCACTTTCACTGAATGAAACCTTCTGTATTCTAGTGCCAGTTACTTCCAGCTCCTTGCTCTTTTCAAATTATTTTTAATACCTAAGGGATGAGTCACAATTGTTTTCTGTGGTAATCAACATTAATCAACAAACACTGTTGATTGTGTGTAACTTCTGAACCCAGAACATTCCCAGACATCAAGACATTTGCATTTGCAAACAGCTTCTGAACAAGACAATTAAAAAAAGAACAGATCTCATAACAACATTTACATGTTTGTGATTAGTTTGTACTTATTACAGTTACAATGGAAAGTGAAATTTGATCCAATTTGCTTTTTCTTCTTCAAAACAATTCTTCCCAACCATTAGAAACATGCACATTCTGTACTTACATACACTCTTACCCGTTTGGTTGTTGTTCTGAATGTTTTGAACAAACTATTATTCTTTGCTTTAGTAAATGAAATGTTTATTTTGATGAGAATTTCAAGTGAAATAAATTTAAATTTGAGTTAAATATTTTTTTTATGCAAGACATGCTTGAAATGTTTCTAATTCCAGTTCTTTTTTTTCCCTCTCTCTTTCTGGTTTGCCTCATCCTGAATTTCTGCTCCCATGGAAAAGGTAAGATATTCTACTTAAATTTGGCCCTATTAACAAGTTAATTCTTTCATTACTATTAAAAAATACCCCATCTCATCATCAGATCCAAATGTTCAAACCTTTGCAACCCACTTTAATACCTCATGTATTTCCAAGTGAAATAGAATATGCAATAAGAACGACATATTATCCATTAGGTCCCTGTTTGACTGGTTGTTTGAGGGGAGGGGTTAAAAATCAGTAAATTAATAAAATTTTGATGAAATAAAAATATTTTTTTTATTAATTCTTATTTTAATATTTAAAATAGTATTTTTTTTTTTTTTAAATTTTCAACTACATAGGGCTCATTTTGATTTAATGTTTAATGATGACTTTAAAAATATTTGGTATCAGTTAAGTTCAGCTGACTTTAAATGGAGGAATATTACATTGGCTGCTATCACTTTAAGACCTGACGCACGGATCCATTATACTGTTACACATGCTTTTTCTTTCTAAACTGTTTACATTCACTTAAAACATAACTGACTGCTTATGTTAATACTGGCCAAGACCTGCATTTTGACATTATTTTGTGTGTATTTGACTGTTTAAATGCAATAAGCAGTGAAAAAGAACTCAATTTATTATTGAGAGGCAGCTTTGAGGCGTGGGTGTGAGCACAAAATCTGTGGGAATGAGTAAAATTATGTGCAATACACACAATCCCACGCCGAAATTCAAGCCCTGTAACGGCAACAATATTCATCCAGAGCAAATGAAACGAGTGAGTGAGTGGAGGCGGGTTTTTGTGTCAACTCACTTTCAGAGAGATAAGAGAGCAACTGGTATCGTGTATCTATTCTGCGGAAAATTAGTATTGAAAGTGTTATATATATATATATTCCATTTACCATGGACCAGTCAAAAGTTTGGAAACATTCCTATTTTTAATGTTTTTGAAAGAAGTCACCTTATTATCAAGCCTGCATTTATTGGCTTAAAAATACAGAAAAAGCAGTAATATTGTGAAATATTATTCCAATTTTAAATAATGTTTTTCTATTTTAATATACTTTAAAAAATAAAATTATTTCTGTAATGCAAAGCTGAATTTTCATCAGCGATTACTCCAGTCTTCAGTGTCACATGATCCTTCAGAAATCATTCTAATATGCTGATTTATTATCAGTGTGGGAAACAGTTGTGCTGCTTAATATTTTTTTATAACCTGTGATAATTTTTTAAAGATTATTTGAATAAAAAGTGAAAAAAGAACAGCATTTACTTAAAATAGAAATCTTTTGAAACACTAGCCTATACACTACTGTTCAAAAGTTTGGCGTCATTAATTTTTTTTTTTTTTTTTTTTTTAGAAATTAATAAGAAGGATGTGTTAAATTGGTAAAAAGTTATAGTAAAGATAACTTTGAATTAAGTATCTGAAAAAAAGTATAACCGGTTCCAAAAAAATATTGAGCAGTACAACTCGTACTGGTTAACAAGTATTAAATCACCATATTAGATTAATTTCTGAAGGATCATGTGACACTGAAGACTGGAGTAATGGCTGATGCTTTGCATCACAGAAATAAATTATATTTTAAAGTATATTAAAATAGAAAACCATTATTTTAAATTGTAATAATATTTCACAATATTAATGCTTTTTCTGTATTTTTGATCAAATAAATGCGGGCTAAATGAGGGGGCGGACTTCTTTTCAAAAATATTAAAATTAGTAATGTTTCCAAACTTTTGACTGGTAGTGTAATATATCCCTGAAACCCACCCTAAAGCCAGAGCCTTTGACTGTGAGATCTCTTCAGCAGAGAGTCGGTGAATCCCCACAGGATGCACCACTCCAGATTTCAGTCCTTTTATCAGAAGCCACATTATGTGTAATGCAGGAGAGGGTCCTGTCCTGCTCAGCAATGGTTTTCCTGAGAATTGTGGGATACTTTTTTAGACCTAGATGGACTGAGACAATGCACATAACTGTTGAATATGAACTGTTTTAGTGTTGCATCAATAGAAGCAAGAGACAGTGTGCTTTTTGAACCACACCACAGATCTTTAGGCAGTGTAGTTAACCTGGAGCGGAAACCCCACGTTTCCAGCCTGCTCGTCCTTTTGAAGAACACTCATGAGGTCTATAACATGGACCGGGGGTTTGCGGGTTAGTGGATAAGCTGAGTCGCTGAGCTGAATATGAATGTTTGAGCGTGTGCAGTCATGCAGATGAGCGAGTGTGTGTGTGTTTACGGATGGATTGGGTCTGAAATGTGCTGTTTATTTATGAATGGTGCACGATGAAATCATGATTTGTCTGAAAGCAGAGATGATGCTCCTGTCTTTCCAATGAAAAGTCTATAGTATCCGTTTAACTGTCCACGGCTCTATATTTGTAAGTGTGTGCTCGTATATTCATTAAATTAGAAGCATGAGAACACGGCGGGTCTTGAAAGCTTCATGGTTCCGATTTTCAACTACACATAACAGTGACCTCATGATTTAAGAGTAATTTTTGGCCTAAAAATTCTCTCCTGTGCACTAAATGAAGATGAATGGCTTTCCTCGCTCTCTCGTTGCTCCCTTATTTGCGCAGCTTTGCTCTTGTCATGTACAGTTCTGCTCGGTATCGCTCAAGAACAAGAAAAAAAGGCCCAAATGATCTCTAAGAGATATTTTCTAGCAGATTTGACAGCATAAGATCTTTTCCAATCTAATGGCTCTTTATTGGCCTAATGATGAATTTCTGTTAAAGCGCCCAGCGTAAAACAATCTCTAATGGCCTTGTGTCATGAGAGAAGAAATCATTCTGGGGGTCAGCGCTGGAATTTTCTAGCTCTACCAGCACTTCTCATTTAGCATTCGCTGTGTCATTCTTGTTAAATAATTGCCTTCCCTGGCTGGGAAGCGAGTAGGTTCTCCTGATAATATAAGTTTAGTAAGAGGCTCTCGACAGCGATATTCTATGATTCAATTAAAATTGATTCAGTTTAGTCTGTCCGGGAATATGATTTTCACTTCGCTCCTCATAAATCGAGAGTGGAGCAGTTTTACTTTGAGTGATGCTAAATCACTGTTGACATTGCAAAGCTGTTTAGATCCACGGTCACATGTACAAACACAATTTGGACAGGAATGTAGTCGCTGCTCTCGTTTATGTAATATGAGAATGTGCAAAGACATTGTATTGTTTCTGTGTAGCTACACATAACGAACAAAATACAAGAGTGTCTCCAGCGATTTAATAAACAGTTTCTTTCTTTCAGTCCTTTTCATGAGCAACATAGCTTATTTGTAGCAGATAAAGCAAGTTTTATAATGGAAATGTTAGGGATAGTTGACTAGGTGACTAGTTGTCAAACACCCAACTAGTCAGTTTGTGAGTTTGAACAGTTTTTATATGTTTTTTCATTAAAATGAATTTATTGTTGTTTTAACAGCAGTGCTTAAATATTGTATACTATATAAAGACCCCATCTAAATGGGCCTTGACCATTGCGTATCACACTGTTTTTGAACATTTTAAATGGTCTTAAACTGGCCTAATTAATACAGGACTTTGATTTTTGATTAGTTGATTAGTTGTTCAGGGTATACACCGACTAGTTGATTGTAAAAAAAAAAAAAAAAAAAATATCCCTTAGTTTTGCACATGCCTGTGATGAAGTGCTCTGAAAGTCAGTGCTGTCACTCAGTGCTGACAACTACACAAGTAGATCACAAGTCACGAGTTTTTGAACCTTTTCATTTGAGGAAAACCGTTCGTGGGTGCAGCACAAGAAAAGTAGACCGGCGATCCCTCTGAGGTGGTCCGCACACTTCCCTTACCTCTGAACAGGTTGCTCTCCTGCCAGAGGATTAGATTTCTTCAAGCCAAAGTCCTCAGTTTGTCTTTTTGACAGAGGAGTGTGGCTTATTAGACTTTTCTCTGCAGAAAAGTCTGCTCTAAGAGAGCTTTGCAGCTGTTTTCTACAAACGTCTGCTGCCACTATTGGTTCTTAGTTGTAGGAGAAGAAACATTCAGACATCTTTTGATGGACAGTGGCTTAAAAGAGCCACTTTCCAAACACTTCCAAAAAGAGCCACTTTTCCAAATCCATACACAAATTAGTGATTATTTGTATTTCTTTCATTGTACAGGGAGTTTGAAAGTGTCCTCAAAGTACTTGTTTTGTCTGGTTTTGCTTCTTTTTTGGTCTTATTTTTAATTTATTTTATTTTATTTTAAATACAGTATGCATAAATGTATCATTTAAAATGTCTAAATCTTTATCTAAATATCTACATTTTTATAATTTAGTTTTTATTTATAATTTATACATTAAATATATATGTATTTAAATAAATTAAAATGTATTTATTCATTTATTTTTTTATGTAAGGGATTTTGGGCCAGTGAGGTTAAAGGGGCACGTCCCTGTTTAGGAGACATAGCTGTCTCCCCCCCCTACTGTCCAGGGATTGGGACGTGAGGACCATCTCTACCAGCTGCCCCTCTGTCATCTCAGGGGTCAAAGTTTAAGCTTTGTGCCCACTCATCTGGAACCAGCATCCATCAACAGATGCCTTTGCTGATACCATGGTTTCCTCTGCTCAAACACACACATACACAACAAAAGTCTGCTGAAGGCCATTCATAGCTGTTTTTAAGAGGCACCCAGCTGTTGGAGAAGTAGTAGGAATCTCCCATTCCCTCACTTCTGTTTAGAGCTCAGTCTGAGCTTAGTTAATTCTTTAACAAGATTCATCAGCTGATGTGGGCTCCTTTGAGCTGGTTTTGTGGTAAATCCACTCATTGAAAAAGACTGTTGACAGCTACAAAGCGGAGGACACCTGAGACAGCACTTTAATTTCAAGGATTTGTGCATGGTTCAAACATAATGTAAGGGTTGAATACCTGTACTATGTATGTTGGGGGTTCAGGTTTTACCAGGGAACCTTCGTAATACATTTGCAAAATATTTTTTTAATGAAAATCTAAAAATGTAGACCATTTGAGGTAGGGCTGGGCGGTATATCGAGTTAGTATGATACATCGATATATCTTTTTTATAAACAATATAGGATGAGGCAATTCTGTTTGTATCGGTATGCAGTAGTTTGATATTATGAGTGCATCTGAAAAATAGTGGAAGACACAGATTAAACTGCTGCTGGGAAGTGCATAATCCAATGCTTTATATTAAGGGCTTCAAAAAAGGTGTATAGGATATAAATAACGCATATAGTTTAAAGCGGCTTGCCCCGTCATACGCTCTGACAGATACTTTTTAGTTTTACTTTTTTTAGATACTATTTAATGCATTTGAGATGTGGTGTTTTCCTCAGTGGAGAACTTGCATTTTTACAGGTATTATTTTCCATCTCTAAATGTTAGACGATCATGCAAATATTTAAAATATCAACTTAGTACATATTCAATAAAAGCAGTTCCCTACATCATAAAGACAATTGCTTTGTCTGTGTTTGTGTGAGTGTATAGATTAAATTCCCTAAAATTAGAGCAGTTCATGTTAAATAATATTTTGTGAATTTTTTAAAGAAATTAATACTTTTATTTAGCAAGGATGCATTAAATTAATTTAAAAAGTGACCGTAAAATCTTTTGATATTAGATTTCTAATACATTTTAATATATTTGTATCACCGCTTCCACCAAAATATTAAGCAGCACAACTGTTTTCAACATTAGTAATAATAAGAAATGTTTATGGAGAACGTCTCGGTTACGACTGTAACCTTAGTTCCCTGAAGAGGGAACAAGACTTTGCATTGAGAAATTGACGCTGTGGGAACATTAATACCCACACAGCTATAATTACCAAGGCCTGTCTAGTGTGACTCGTCAGCACTAGAGAGAACCCGGGCCCCAGGGGAGCTAAGGTCAAGGTCATAGAACCTGACGAATGTGTGTGGCGAGGACCAGCCTGCCGCATCACAAACATCCTGCAAAGATACTTCAGAGAGAAGAGCTTTAGAGGCTGCCATACTCCTGGTAGAGTGGGCTCGAACTGCCAAAGGGGAAGGTAGTCTGGCCTACCCGTAAGCCAGTGAGATAGCCTCAACTATCCACTTACTCATTCTCTGCTTAGATGCTGGAGCCCCTTTGCTAGGGGACCCAAAACAAATGAACAGTTGTTCTGATTTATGCCACAGGGCAGCTCTGTGGACGTAAGCATCCAACGCCTGAACTGGGCAAAGCAGATTGAGGCGTTCCTGAAGGGAGAAGGACAGAAGGCTTGCAGTACAATAGGCCTGACCACATTAGTGGGGACCTTCGGGATGTAACCAGGTCTGGGATGAAGGAAGGCCTTCACCATACCAGGTGCAAATTCCAAGCACGAAGGGGCAACCGAAAGAGCCTGCAAATCTCCTATTCTCTTTAAGGAAGATATAGCGAGGAGGAACAGCGTTTTCAGAGTCAAAAACTTGATTGGAACCTCCTCAATGAGCTCGAAAGGAGCTAGGGAAAGGCCTTGGAGCACCACGGCCAAATCCCAAGCCGGAACCCTCGTGCATTCCGCAGGCCTCAGCCTCAGGGTGCCACGGAGGAAGCGAGTAATAAGAGGATCTCTCCCAAGGTAAGAACCATCCAAAGGTGTGTGGTAAGCCGCAATGGTCGCCACGTAGACCTTTAGGGTAGAAGGAGATAACCCTGCAGTGAATCGTTCCTGCAGAAATTGCAGAACCGCACCAACAGGACAGATAACTGGGTCTAACTGACGACAACTGCATCAAGAAGTGAAAAGCTTCCACTTCAAAGCATATAACTTCCTCGTGGAGGGAGCTCTAGAGTGAAGAATGGTACCCACAACCTCAGCTGAGACACCAGAGTCTATGAGCTGGGCACCCTCAGAGGCCAAGCCCACAGGTTCCATAGTTCTGGGCGAGGGTGGAAAATTGTGCCCCCTGCCTGGGACAGAAGATCCCTCCTGATCGGAATCTCCCAAGGAGAGCCGTCTAGGAGAGATACTAGGGAGGGAGGGAGAACCAGAGTGGACAGTGAGAAGTCTCTCGAGACGCAAACAGATCCACCTGAGCCTGGCCAAATACCCCCCATATTTGCTCCACCACCGCCTCCATTCACCGTGCCTCAGCCCCTGCCTCGTCCGATATTCTGGACCCCTGGGATATATGCTGCTCTGAGTGACAGCAATTTCCCTTGGGACCACAGGAGGATTTGGTGCGCCAATTTGGAAAGTGGACGCAAACGCAAACCCCCCTGGTGATTTATGTAGGCGACCAACGATGTGTTGTCTGACCGGACAAGAACATGGTGGCCCCTGAGGTCTGGGAGAAAATTCTTGAGAGCCAGAAAAACAGCCATCATCTCCAGGCAGTTGATGTGCCAGGAGAGGTGGTGTTCGCTCCACAGACCCTGAGTTGAGCATCCGTCTAGGACCGCCCCCCAACCCGTGAGGGAAGCATCTGTCGTTAGCATTTTGCGACAACAAGGAGCTCCCAACACGGGCCCTTGGGATAGGAACCAGGGTTTCTTCCACATGGCCAGGCCACGTAAGCATCGCCGTGTGACCTTGATCATGCAAAAAGGATTTCCCCTCGGGGAAAACCCCCTGGTTCTGAGCCACCACTGCAAGGGTCTCATGTACAGCAGGCTAAAAGGTATCACGTTGGACGCTGCTGCCATCAACCCCAACAGTGTCTGAAACTGTTTTACAGTGAGTGACTGGCCTAGCTTTATCCGGTTTACGGTAGAAAGGATTGATTCTATGTGAGCAGGAGAAAGACACGCCTGCATCACAACAGAGTCCCAAACCAAGCCCAGAAAAGTGGTTCTCTGAGCTGGAGAAGGCACACTTTTCTTGGTGTTTAACCTTAACCCCAGCTTCTTCATGTGAGCTAGAATGACACCGCGATGCCTAACCACTAACTGTTGCGATTGAGCTAATATCAACCAATTGTCGATGTAGTTGAGAATGCGAATGCCCTGGAGACGAAGTGGTGCCAAGGCTGCAGCCATACAGTTGGTGAATGTGCGGGGTGATAACGCTAGGCCGAATGGAAGAACCCAATATTGGTAAGCTTTGCCCCCGAAAGCAAACCTCAGGAACTTCCTGTGATGTGGAAGGATGGAGATATGGAAGTATGCGTCCTTGAGATTGATCGTGACAAACCAGTCCTTGGACCTGATCTGTTACACTATTTGTCTCAAAGTTAACATTTTGAATTTGAGCTTCATAACTGACTGGTTCAGCTGACGCAGATCCAAAATGGGACGCAACCCGCCATCCTTCTTTGGAACGATAAAGTACCGGCTGTAGAAACCGTTCTCTCTGTCGGAAGGAAGTACATAATCTATGGCTCCCTTCACCAATAGAGTCTTTACCTCTTGTTCCAAAACCAGAGCCTGCTCGGGGCCCACCATGGTGGGCAGGACCCCCATAAACCTGGGTGGGCGAGACCCAAACTGAATGGCATAACCTTTTTCGACTGTACGCAGGACCCATTTAGAAATATTTGGTAGTAGCTTCCACGCTGTCAGATATTCTACTAAGGGAACCAGTCTTTTGAGACTGGGCTCTGGTGTTTTTTGAACAACCAATCTGGTGCCCTGAAGCGGCGCACCGGCAGGGGGCAACCAAACTGATTGTTCTGAGACCCTCCTCGGAGGGGGCGAACATCCCAGTACCGCTACATTTCCGGGCGGTGTTTGTTCGCTGGGGACCACTGCGCCCTGAAGCACACGAGGTGGCAGGGTTGGCAGAATGGCCCCCTGAGGGCACCGAAGAGAACTGGGCAGCGTATGCTGAGGTGTAAACCACTTCTCTTCGGAGGGGGCTGCCCTCGGGGTCCTGACACTGGTGGCGTCAAGTTCTTGTCCTTGTCCTTGATGGTGCCTCTCCATGGCCACCAGGGCTGCCATAGCACGGCCTACAGATCTAGCCGTCTCCTTGGTGGCCCGGAGAGATAAATCGGCAGCCTGACGTAGCTCATCGACTACATCGGGAGTAATTCCCCCGCCCTCATCAATATCCCCCAGTAATTCAGCCTGGTAGGCTTGCAGCATGCCCATAGTGTGAAGACATGCTGCAGCCTGACCAGAAGCTTGGTAAGCTTTGCCCACCAGCAAAGATGTGACTCTTACTGGCTTGGATGTGACTCTTTCTTAGATCCTTAGATGTGACTCTTACTGGCTTGGTGGGCAGCGTCGGGGCCTTTAGGGACGATGCTGACTGTAGAGAGAGATAGCTGTCGAGCGTCTCTTCCACTTTAGGCATCGCCCCATAACCGTGCTCTTTAAGCCCCACTATCGATGCATAGTGCGTGGTCTGAGCACTATGCACACGATAGGAGGCTGATTTCTTCCAGGATCTCGACACCTCAGTGTGGAGATCTGGAAAAAACGGGAGACCCCGATGTGGAGGTTGCGCTCGCGAGGGCAGGTTGCTTTTTGGACGAACGTCCTGCCTCTCTGCTGGCCATTCCAGATTCAACTTGGCAACAGCTCGAGTTACAACCTCCACCAACTCCTCATATGTGGAAGAGTGGGATGGCGAGTCCTCATTCTCACCCATATCGATGCTCTCCACGTCCAACTCCTCAGAGCTGGACACGTTGAGCACCGGTGCTTCACCCAGTGTGGAAGGAACCGGAAAGCGTGCTTCCAAACACTGGGAAAAAGCACTAGATCTATCAGGTGAGGGCTGAGATGAGGCAGGGCCCGTCTCAAACCCCTCTGATAGATCCATCTGCGATCCCCAAGATCTGGATCGGCGCTGTGCCTCGGCAGCAGCGGGACCCGAACCCTGGGGAACGCGAGCCTGAGCGCCCTCCTCGAAGAGCGCCAGGCGGGAGCGGAGTGTCCGTAAAGGAAGCAGCTTACAATGCCCACAGCCAGCACCCTCGAGTGCTGACCGTGCATGCTCCGCTCCCAAACAAGCTACACAAAGATCGTGTGTATCCCCACTCATGATGTAGCGTGGGCAGGGATGAACACACGGTCTAAATTGCTTGTCCGCCATAATAAACAGAGAGAAAATGACAATACAACACCAAATAAGCGCAACTGAAGACACAGAAGCTAGCGTTGCACTGTTTGAGTGTGCTTTATAGCTTCCTGGTCGTGACATCACCCACCATTGGACGGATTTCACACGTGCTTCATGACGACATCACGCGTTCCCACAGCGTCAATTTCTCGACGCAACGCGAGTTCCCTTGAAAGGGAACCAAATCGGCATGATTTCTGAAGGATCATGTGACACTAAAGACTGGAGTAATTTTAATGTTGCAATATTACTGTTTTTACCATATGACTGCTTTAAAAATGCATCCTTGTTGAGCATAAGAGCCTTTCAGAAACATTAAACAAATCTTTCCAACCCCAAAACAATTAAATATTTTTATTTAGATAGTTTTAATCATATGAAACTATTTCATCAATACTTTCCTGTTGTTAATTAATTATATTATTGACCCCCCACTGAGCTCCTTGCAGTGCATTCTAGGGTTGCCTTTACTAAGGGGATGTATGCAATTCTTTTTTGCCAAAATCAGGTTTTGGAACAGCCTAGGATAAATGCCCATAAATGCTGCCTGCAAAAGAAGCTCAGTGGGTTTTGGAACAGAGTGCGAATGTGTCCATGTGGATCACTCTGTCAGTGTTACACTGAGGATGTGTGGATAGTGAGGACGTAGTGAAGTGCTGATCACCTGAAGCAGCACAAGGGATCCACGCTGAGTCCTGTGAACGTGCTTGTGAACATCTTAAAGGATGGTGAAACACTGACTGTGGAACTGCCTGATCCGTCATTGGCTCATCACAGATCGCCTTTCATCTCCTCTTCAGGGCATCCTTCAGCCACTCTCTCCGTAGGTGGGTTAATCGTCCCAATCACTGGCCATGACACTGTTTGTCTGTGGGATTTGCATGAAATTTTAATGAGTGATTGGATTAAAATGGCTAGGGCCGTGCTTCCAGCAGTCTGTAGTATGTAATCCCTGCCGTGGCAGGCTAGCGATAAGGGCACGTACTGGCCCAGTGTGAGCAAAACCCCAGAACGGCCAAGAGCAGCAGCGCAGACGCCCAGATACAAGGATGCACAAATCCTTCTCTGATTGGCCATGCTTAGAGTTTGCAGATTTTTCATTGGCTTACTAAAAACCTTTTTTGAAAATCACTTCAGTGGTTCAGTGGTACAGTGCCATTCACTATCTGAATTATATGTAATGGGAAGAAGTTCATTTTCCTTCTGTATGGAAGAAAAGAAAGGGAAAAGAACAAAGTCAAAGAATAGAAGAAATCCACATTTGTTTTTCTTTTTTATCAGGGTCTTTTTTATTCATCTGTTGTATTTAGCGCCTTTATGCTCCTTATAATTTTTAACCGACTTTCAGAGAGCACAGATAAATGGGAAGTGAAAATCATTTACTGTTAATCTCCAGACTTAAAGGTTTTAAAGACAACTTTAAAACCGATTGTTCCAGTATAACATTTATACTACATACCATACTATATATTATATATTTTACTGCATATTATGTGAAATATTGTATACTTTACAGTTATACTATAATACAAATTTTGACATAATTATATAAATATTTACTAGATTTAGTCCTGTTTTAGGGCGAAGTGAAGTAAAGGCCAAGTATGGCAACCCATACTCAGAATGTGTCCTCTGCATTTAATCCATGTTAATGCACACTCATTAGGAGCAGTGAGTAGTGAACATACACACAAATAAAAAGAGAAAAAGAAAATGTTGTAGAAATGTAGACTTTTAGTCACCTCTTATTTTTGAAACATTTCTCCCAACTCCAGGTGTCTGCTATAGTATGCAAATGCCACTTGGGGAAAATCCTTACCCTTTTTACAATAAAGAATCTCAGAGAGAGTTTATTGTTGTCCAGCCTCTTTGATTTTCCTTCCATATCCAGGACTGACAGGCAGCCACCTCAGGGGTTATGTGAATACAGCAGACACGCACCCAAGCAGAACAAATCTTCCCTCCCTCTGCCCCCCCCCATAGTACTGTACCTTAGGACACTTCAAAAGTAACCTGACCACTACACACATTCACAATATGGTGAAAAAAAAGTACATAAAAAAAAGAAAAGAAGGGAGATGGTGTTACACAATGGCTCTCACACTGAACATGGACTTTTTATTTGAATTTTCTATGGTTTTGAGGCCAAGCTCCTCGCTGAAGTAAATAGAAAAGTGGTCACGGAAATACTGTTTACTCAGCAGAACTTGAGTATTAAAAATCCTTTCCTTGAAAGGTTAATGTTTCCTTGTGCAGTTGCCACAGCCGTCCTTTGTTCTTCCTGGTTATAAGAACCAGGATGACCTACAGATAGAAAAATAAAACATAACCATGTTATTTCCAGAGCCCAATGATGTTAAATAGTTCCATCCCAGAGCCTGAAATGCAATAAAGTTCACGGCATGTGTTCAGTACTGTGAATCTGTAAAGGCATTTCTCTCCATTCCTCATGTTTCTGCTTCTAAAACCCAGATGAGATTGAATTATCCGTGGAACTCTGGCACAGATATGCAACTTTTTTTCCACTCTTTTAGTTTTCTTTTCCTTTTCTTTTCCTATTATAATGGCTCCCTACTGTGAAGTTCCCCCATAAACACTCAGAACAGACAGGGCTGGGAACAGGTTAACCTGACCATGTTGCGTCACACTATCGCTAGTGTCCTGCAGTACTCAGTGGCGAACTTATGACATGGGAAAGGTTTAGTTTGAACAATGGGGGTCGATATAGGGAGGGATCACGTGGAGTACAGACGAATCTCTCGGGTGGCACTTCGTAGTTTGTTGATCTTTTGCCTGAGAATGAACATACAGATCAGCTAATCTTAGCTGCTCATAGCAAAGGGAACGTGCTCTTTAGAACATTAAGAGCGTTTGCTCTGCGGTGTGTGTTTCAGGATATAATATTCATGCATTCCAAATGAGTGACCGAGAGAGAGCAAATATAAGCGTTGATGGAGTTCATTGAGACAGTGGAAAATCATCCAGTCCACTGGCAAAATGATGGAGGCTTATTTTCAGATCAGGCTGTTATCCAGGGCTTTTAAGAGCTGCTACATCACTGAAATCCAAACTGTATTGTTAAAAAAAAAAAAAAGAAAAAAAGCAGATATCATCTTTATCTTAAAGATTTTAGGCCAAGTTTTTCTTAAGGGATTATCGGAAAATTACAATGTGTCCTATGTAGAAGCTTGTAGCTGAGGTGACAAGATTTCTGAAATTAATACCAGGGTATTTCTATTTCAATATATCATTGCAATGTCAATTTTTATCTATGAATTTAAAAGAGAAAATAAAAACATGCATCATTTTAATAATTATAGCAAAGAAAAAAAAAGAAGAAAAAAAAAACAGCATTAGAAAATAAACACTGCATAGACATGTTTTTTTTTTTTTTAAATAAATTTTTATTTTTATTTTTTTTTAAGGTTTGTCTGGTCACATTATTTTTAGCTCAACTGGTGCGTCATTAGTCATGCGTCTTTTTACTACTGTGAATAGGCTAAAACAAGAGCCTTGTCTTCTGTGTTTGGGTGTCTGGTAAATACACTCCTATGTCATTCACTTGAGAGGTGTTATAGGCATTGAATTTCAGCGTCTGAAGGGCTACAAATCAATGGCATTGACCTGTGACTTTTATTACCCGCTGAGCTGAACTGATAGACAAGTCTTTACTGACTGTCTCATTTGATCAGACGTTGGCAGGGTATCTGTCTCTTGGTCTGTTCCTGTCTCTCTTCAGCATGTTCTGCAAGCTTTTCACCCATTTCTCCCTTTGTGTGATTTAAGAAAGCTCAAGTTGTTTAGGTTTACTGTTGTTGTTTTTTTTCCCTGTTGCAGAACTACTTGGGGTAAAGACTAGCAATTTTATTTCTTTCCAGTTGCTGCTCCTCACACACTAATAAAAATTTCTCAAATGCGTGAAACAATAAAAAAATTCATGGCCATCAGCAGCACAGACTTCCCTAATTGTGCTAAACAAACGGGGTTAAACATCTGAAGACAGTTTTGCATGGAAGCCAGTTTCTAGAGTTAAAAAAATAAAATAAATAAAAAGGTGTAATTTTAAATCTCATAGTCAGGGCTGTACACTAACTTTTTTTGCACATTGCACTGGTAATAAAGAGGTTGAAGGTTTTGTACCACAAGCCACAATTGTAGCACAAGTATAAAAAGCATGTTACTATTTTTGCAAACAAACCCAAGTAGTGCAGTTAATCACTTTAACAGGCATGTGACTAACAAAGGACATTCATGTTCCATACATGGCACACAAAATATAAACCTTAACAAGAAATGTTTTCAGACAAAAAAAAAAAGCTTTATTTTGAAAGAAATACCATTTAATTTTCCTATAAATCATTAGAAACGTTTATTGGGACAATATATGGTTTATCTCAGTTTTTTTCATTACAATAAAATGCAATGCTAATCATAATAATGTAATGCTAATAGCCTTCATCATTGTTTACTATAAAATAATATAATTTACGTCTCATACTGTGATATGAAGTCACATCAAATCACAAAAGGAAGTTATTTAAAAAACTCGACTGATGTTATAAAGTGAGTTTGGAATAAAAACGTCATTGTATGTTCTCTCTTGTTGGACAACAAGTTTGTAAATGCTTCAGCTAAAGATGTTTGCAGCATGTTGCTTTTTCAAATGCACGTTAAAAGTGACTCAAACTCACAGCACTTGCAGAGATGGAGCAGCATTTACTGCAAACCGATTGATCCACTCTGATCTCAGTGCTGCGCTTCACCATGAAACACACTACATATGTACTAAACTTTTTTTAATTAAAACTTTGCAATTTCATAAATCACAATTTTGGTTTAATTAAAAGTTAATTGTGCAGCTCTAGATTAAACAAGCACACAACAAACTCTCACTTCACAACAACCGGCTCTGTCTCAAGCACATGCAAAATTATTTCACATGCGTGCTACTGTGGTAAGGTTTATTCATCGCACAGACTGATTTTTTTCGTAGCACGTGCAACATATATGTCGCACTGTACAGCCATGCTCATTTTATTTTTTGTATTTGTGACTCAAAGCCTCCCAATTGTGACTACGACTTTATTTTTCATAATTGAAACCCTTGAGACTATTTTTTACTGTTGAAGTGAAACCTTGGCCTTGGTGTGACGGTTGGTGAAATATTCTTGCGGTGGCCCATCACATTCAGGATGTTGGAGTGAAGA
Source organism: Elopichthys bambusa (assembly GCA_037101425.1). Taxonomy (NCBI): domain Eukaryota; kingdom Metazoa; phylum Chordata; class Actinopteri; order Cypriniformes; family Xenocyprididae; genus Elopichthys; species Elopichthys bambusa. Next base: position 8,797,088 of record CM074452.1, on the reverse strand, counting down.
GGGCCCATGTGGAACCTTTTTAAGTAATTAAATGTCATGACCAATAATGGGAGATGAATTTCTCAAACTGTTTCACAGCCAAGCTCCACAAATTTTTTCCCAGAAAAAAAAAAAAAAAAAAGAGATAAAGAGGTATTTCCAAAAAGATATGTTTGCGTCTGCGCCTAAATCAGAACCAAGCGACATTTTCTTAACCTGCTCCTTTCTGTTGCTTGGATCGATTTTCCCCGCTTCAGAATTGACAGATGCTGTCTGTATGTGGGCTGTTTTTTTTTTGAAGAACTCAATGGGTGAGCACCTCTCTAAGGACTCAAACCTCTAGACTCGATGCATGGCATTCTGTGAAAATCTTTTTTATAGGCTTCTGCCCCATTCAGATCTGCCTCACATTCACCAGTGCACATGAAAAATAGAAGAGAATGTGAACTGGATTGTCCCGCTTGTTGGCCCTTCATTTATTTACGCAAACAAATGGATTGGGAAAGGGGGGCGGGACTGGTGGGGGAACGGAAAAGAAAGCGGTCCAGAAGCTAACCTCAACGAGAGTGGGTGGGGGTTTGAGACGGGGCCTTCCTGGCTGCATGCTGGGATCCTCAAAAGCCTTTGCCCTCCCCCTTTCTTTACCCCGCCCACACGTGGAAGATGAGGCGACGTCCGGGCCTGCTTCTTGCAATCAATTGGTTACGGCTGAAGGGCGGGTTAAACAGCTTGCGGGGCTCATGCGGTGCCCTTCTCCCCCTTGGCAGATGTCTGGGAATCTTGGTAATGGAGGTGGCCGCTAAGGCACAGATGCATAGCTGCGATAAGTTAGCGACGACATAGCTTAGACTAATTTTTGGGGAGCAGAAGCCTTGTGGGGCTCGGATTGGCTCAGAGTCGAGTTAGGGTCATGGGTTCTCCTGAGTTGCGGTTACTGGGCAGCGCTCTCTGACAGCGCTAATTGAGTTGCTCGCTTCCTTAACGAGAACTCTCTCAGTTGCATATCTCCCACCGTCTGTGTGTAACATGAACACAAAACATCATTAAACAAAGACTGACAGCAGAGGTGCAGGGCCACTAATTCGACTGTGCAGAAATACTGCACTACTTAATGAGAGACTAGTTTGTGTGGCTGTGTCAGGCATTATTAGGGGCAGAGGGCTGGAAGGGGTTCATGTTCACTTCAGGCTTTGTTACTTGCAAAGTAAAATAAGCACAGTTATTTTATCACACATCAGGTTGCATATGGAGGCGTGTCAGACCCCTGTCGTGTTCCTTTGACTGTTTTTTTTTTTTTTTTTTTTAGGCAGTTCTGCTTATTTTTTTGTCTACTTAAAATCTCTTCTGCTTTTGCAATTGTCAAACTGCCTGACAAGATGCCGTCCAAACATTTATTATTTACTCTTGGGAAAACTTCCAAAAATGTAATGAATACATATCACTTCGTTCCTATTGAGTTTTGAGAGTATAAATCATATTGCGATGCTATTCCATTCACATTTCACGTTCACATTTTTGAATAAAATGGCCATCTTGCTAAGGCAAATTTCACAGCTATTTTTTTCTTTTCTTTTTTTTTAATCCTAAATAGAAAATACGTGCAATTACACAATGATTTTAGACTTTTTGAATCATATGATAAATATGTTAAAAAAATTTCAAGCAAGTTATAATGTGATTTTCACATAGCCAAGAAAAAAAAAAGTAAAGTCATATTAAAAATAATTTAAAAAAAGTTAAGAATACAAATCAACCTCTAGGACATAAAAGTGTCTGTAGCTGAAGAAACACCAGTTCATGCTTTCTGTAGAAGTGGACTGCATGAGTCCAAGTTTTGCTGGTCTTCTTGGAGCTGGAAGGCTCTTAGTGCTAAAGGTGAATGTTTATTAGTTGTTCTATTGGATTTACAATAGGCAAATTGAAGAAATTGGCAATAATGCAGTAAACCTCTTTTGTTGGAAACATGTTTGTTTCTCGGTACACTACAGGTCAGAAAACACCATCTAGATACTCTGGCCATGGCTCCTCTTATTTCCATTCAAAGCAGCTAAAGAGCTCGACCACTTAATAGCATTTGTGGAAAAAAAACTTGCTGTCAGACTCATCATAAAACTTCTGTTCAAGGTAGTGCTGGGCGGTTTGACCAAAAATCTATATCACGTTTTTTTTTTTTTTTTTTTTTTAAGATTCTGGCGGTTTCATGGAATGTCACGTTTTTTTACTGGACCTTTATTTAGGCATATTTTACTGTCAGGAGTACAGGTAATATATTATATAAACCAGGGCTCGTCAACTGGTGGCCCGTCAACGCGGCACCCCAATCTCCCTTCTCCTCTTTTCCTGGCAGTGCGGCTAAATTTGGTTAGATTGTTCAGACCGCTCTGTCTCTGAATCATCTGAAGTTGTTTCTCGGTCAGTAACAACAAATACAGAACACAGCATGGCCCAGTGGATAACGGAACGAAAGCTTAAAGGAGCTGCATTTTTTCCCGGTCACCATTATTAAACAGCGTTGCGACATCTAGTGAGAAGCGTTTCAACTCGACATGGACCTCTCGGTTACAATCTACAAATCGTAAATAGTAAATTACTATGGTTTGTGGAAATGTGGAATATTTATATTGAACACTGTTATAGCCATTTATATTGCAATATATTTATGGATAGGGGAATATATAATTCATGTCTTTGTTAAGATGTAGTTTGTACCTGTGTTTAGGTGTTTTTTATAGATCTATATAGCCTAACATATCATAATATAATATAATTTGACAGTGGTAGTGAGTAGCCATGTTTGGTTTTACCTGTGGTTACCAAGTCTCATTGTGAGAATATTTTCATTTAAGCCTAATAATGAATAAAATAATTTTTACCAATAAGACCTCAACTTTTTGATTTGATAATCCAGCCCTTGAATGAAACTACTTGAAGAGCCCTGAGCCATTGTAAGGACAAATAAAAATGTATTAATTGTAAATGTAAATTAATTAAATGTAATCAAATCAGTTCATAAAGCTAACAAATTAGTTTAAAATGTATTCAAATTAATTTAATTTAATTAAATTAATAATATTAATAAGTAGGCTACATTTTTACTGTGCAATTTGTCATTTCAATGAAGATCTTTTGAGTTTGTTTTAATTATTATCATTATTATTATTATTATCTCTATTAATCGAAGTAAACTTTATTGCTTAGCCCAATAGTAATATATCTGTTATTTCAAGTTTGCCGAACTTTTATTTTAACAGGGTCGTGAAGACCTTTGACTTTCTGGGTGTATATGATAAGACAAATGTCGATAGTTTTATCAAATTAAATGGTGAAATGTTCATAAAGTGACTCTAAGAGCAGCTCTGCAGATAAAGTTCATGTATAGTGAGTGAGACAGCAGACACTGAAATCTCCTCGTGAGCGTCACACATGCTTCAGTATGTGTAGTATACTAGTAGACGAAAATGCGGCGCTCATTCATACAGACTTCAGATTTCAAATGAACCGCACTAACAGAGCAATCGCACCAGGGTTCTTTTTAATTGAATCAAACATGACAAGTGTGAACGCACCCTTAGTTCTTGTGACTGGATTCTGTGATTTCATCCGTGTTTTCTGCATCGCAAAAGTCTTATGGCTCTACATGGTATTTGCAGTATTAAAGAGAGTTAGTTTCGGGAGTTATTTATTGTTGTTATAAAGTTGTTTCTATTAGTGTAAGAAGGGTATGCAGTTAATAGAAGTCCGCTCTCTATACACTCTACATAGTGCTTCATGTCCATTGAATAGATACAGCAGCTGTTTCAGTATGGTGGTTTTTGAAAAATACATAGCGGTCTCGAAATTGAAACCGGTATACCATATGAACCGGTATACCGCCCAGCACTAGTTTAAGGCTCATGCTTTTTTAGCAGCTCTCAAGGGCCTGTTTTTGGTATGAGTTAAGAAAAATAAAAGAAAACAGAATAAAAATGGTTTTGAATTGATGCGTGTGTTTGTACAACTCAAAAAAACATGGGCCCAGACAAGGCCTAATTGTGAGCCGATGTAAAGTGACAGGGAAAAGTGTAAATCATCCATTTAGCTTGGGCTATGCTGGCACACAACAACGTCTTTGATGGAGACTTGTAATTGGGAAAATCTGGCTGTGGTTTATGGCTCCAATTCCCCCCTCGACACCACCTCCTCACCCATACCCACCAACTCCACCATCCCCTCAGAGCTTCCAAATCATCCAAATCAAACAGGCATGTAATTTCCAGCAATTGTGGTATGCGCTGTGCAGAATGTGCTTCATGAAACCTGAAGCTTTGGTGAGAGAGTGTCTGGGTACAAAAAATGCAAAGGGTTTAAATTTAACCTAGAGCCTGATGCTAAAGTTAGCCAGCCACACCAGTTAAACTTTTTTTTTTTTCTAGCCTTGGCGCTAAGCAGTATTTTCTCAGGTTTGGGTACTGAGTGTAACAAACTAATCATAAATTATATCACAAAATGCAAAAATCATATTGTTTCAGTTGACATAATACAAATCTGTTTCATAGCTGGTTTCGGACTAGATTCAAACTTCGCTTGGAGGTGCAGGGGTTTTCATTTTGTAATATTTGTAGTATAAGATGGTTGTCATGACACCTGTTTGGTGTCTGAAATGTTGCTGCCCTCTTTCAGGCCCTGCTGCATGCCCTGGGCACTTTCCCAGCAGGTAAGAGTGCATTATTAGCAGTGGGATAATTAATTGTCAGGCACACAAAAGGCAGGTCCTGGCCCTTTCAGGACCCCTGAAGGACCTCTTGTCCACTGGAAGCTTGTAAATCACGCAGGCTGCTAGGGTCAGCCTGGCGGCCCTTTCTTCATATGGTCTCCAGTGCAACACTAAGGCTTGATTCATGTGAAGAAAAGCCTTTCAGCAGCAAGTAATATATTTTATATATTCTCTCGCTTGCCGTCTTAGAGTCCCTCAAAATCAGATAAGATCCACTTGTTTTTACAATGAAAGACCTGAATGTCACAGTGGCCTTGAGCGAGAACCTGGATGCTGTGGATAGAATCTTCTAGATAAACTTAATTACACGTGCAGCCTTGAGTCTAGCCGTACCCACAACCTGCGGACGGGAGTGTGTGGGTCTCTCCTTGGATCAGCAGGGTCTCAGAAATGGCTCTCAAAGTCGTTGTTTTTTTTGTTTGTTTTTTTTTGCAACCAATGTGCAGAATTAGGGGAAAATAAATAAATAAATATATATATAAACATAAATGAGGGAAAACCCCTGAAGGCAAGATTACTTCAGGTTGTAAAATGGCATGTTGTGTAACTCCCCAAAGCCTTAATGATATTCATGAATTAATAATTAATAAAAAAGATACTTTACATTTTTTTTTTTTACACTTTTTTTGTGGCCACATATATTCAAGATGTAAAAGAAATTATATTTTTAATAAATGGTTACACCATGTGACATGTTTTAGGTTTCTTTAATTTAATCTTGGGTTCATTTAATTAAAAATGGTGTAAATGTTTTTAAAAACCACATGAATGCAAAGAGTACATTTAGTTGATACTGTTGATACTAATTCAATACTTTAGGCTACAAATAATAACAAAAAATTCAATCAAATCCATTGCATCTAATATATAATATAATATAATATAATATCATTTTTAGTACAACAAAACTTTGGAATGAAATTTATATTTATTATAGAATAGTAATAATTAATACATTTAAATAAATTATTAATAATAATAATAATAATAATAGCAAAGAGTAAATTTAAATAACCTTGTCAAAAGTATTTTAAACTAGATTTTTAAAAATATTTTTCTTTTCTTAATCATAAACACTCTTTGTAATTTATCTATGTGCATGAATTCATGTGAATGGAATTTTGGGATTGTAGCTACATGATCTTGAAAATGATCGTGTAATTGAAGCAGTCGGCTATCAGTGTTGTTGTTGTTTTAGCAGCCAATTCACTAAAGGAATTATGCAAATGAGGTAACTGCACAATGCAGTTCCCACAATGCAATTCAAATTAATGAGAGGTAAATAATTTAAATATTAACTGCACAGAGCTATACCTGCAAAGATAGCCTCTGGCTAAACTGGACTGCAGGTATAATTACCAGGGTTTTGCTCTGAATGTAGTTTTTAAATGTGAGGAGGTTGACAAGCTTTTGTCTTGTGGCACTGGGCTTTAATAACATACCGTACACATGAAGAAATCATGCGCACACACAGACACACATTGGTATGAAGGTGAGGAGAAGGGAGATTGTGGCACACGGGGCAGATGGCAGGAGGCAATGTGTCACCATCCACTTGAGGAAACGCCAGATACAAGGGCTGTGGGAGCCTAAGTCTCCAGCGGGCAGATGGGAGTTCTCTTCAGAGAGAGCTAAGCAGACAGTGTCGTCTCATTAGCCAAGCTCATTACCCCAGTAGCACCAGATCACTAGATCTGCCTTGCTCTACATTACCAACCCTGAGTATAAACGTCAACACAGACTGAGACTCAATCATCAAATCTAGAGCCAATAGACAGTTGGGCTGGAGCAATACCAACATTTTGCCTGTGGTATGATACCAGCCTCTGATACCTCACTGTCGATACTTTAGGCTACAAAAAGAAGAAAAAAAAATATCTTTGGTATGTTTCGGCCATAGTCCTTGTGACTTGCCCAAATTGAAAATCCACATTATATTATATTATATTATATTAATTATATTATATTATATTATCATAGAATTTTTGTTAATCAAACAAACAAATACGTAATTCATGTATATAATGATATTTGGATAATTTTAATAAACAACATTTATATAATAAATAAAAATGTTATTATTATTATTAGTAGTAGTAGTAACACTCTACATGTCGGCGATGTTACATATTGCAATCCAGATTTGTTACCAAATAGGGATGCACTGATACCACTATTTCCAGAATGAGTCCGATACTGATACTTTAATTTTTAGTACTCAGTACTGAGTACTGATACCCGTATTTTTATTGCATTTTTAATTTTTAAAAATATTGGGCAGAGAAAACAAAAGAATATGAATCAAATCAGTTGGCTTAGCAAATAGATATTTCCTTCAGTTATTTTCATGCCTAATTATGCCTGTTAAAATGTACTGTAGAAGCTACTGTTACTTTTACTGTTCATATTATTGCTCTATCATATTTTATCCTTAATTTAATAGCACAATGAAAATGTATAGCTGCTCCAGTAGGGCTCAACGATAAGGATTTTTTTTCTACTGGTCCGGATGGGTCAGTGGTTCAGATACCAGTAAAATATCACAATTTTCAGGCACAGAAACTGAATAAAGGAATCTTATTTTGATGAATGCATTTTGACATCATTTTGTGTGAATTTGTCCGTTCAAGTCCAAGACATGAAAGAGAACTCGATTTAATAGAGCCTGGTCTCATTAGAAAAACGTACCTGCGGGAACGTTTTCCAGAGTCGCAAAATATGTACCAATACGTACATATCACTGCAGTTTCAATGTAAAATGTCCACTGAGTGGCGCTAAAAGCATGTTCATTTTTTTGCTGGAACAGATAAACGTGAATATGGTACGTTTTTATGACATTGGTTTTTATACGAATCACTGCAGTTCTGATTTGAAATTTTGTCCAGTGAGTGGCGCTAAAAGTGTAGTGCTCCATTATTTTTTTTTAAATAACGTACCACCAACACTACACCTAAACCTACCCGAAAGTGTTAACAAAAGCAAATGTGAAATAAAAAGCATCCGTAATTGTGCTGTTTTAACTTGTTTTGAACTCTTCAAGCTCTTTTACCGTGACTCATTTTTCCCCGGATTCGTACCCAAGGCTTCCTCATCCTAAGTTTAACTCTGTATCAGCTGAGCTACTGAGCAAGCTTGTTATATCAGAAAAGCGAAATATATGGAACTGGTTAACCGATGCAAAGTCCAAAATATATTCTGTTTACAAATCGTGCACTTTAGTAAAAAGCTTTTCGAAGTCATAACATAATATTGTGCAAAGAGATGTAAAAAGTCTTTATTAATTCATAATCTGACCCTGTAATCATAACTGTGTATGAAAATGATTAAAAGCACTTGTTGTTTTACTGCCTCTAGTGTTTATTTCTGTTGGAAATGGCAGTGATATGTATGTATTGGTACGTATTTTTGCGACTTGCGAAAACGTTCCTATAGGTACTGGCTGTGCTTCGGATGTATGTGCACAAAAAACTTCATGTGAGTACTGTACTGCCTTTAATGTAATAATGTAGGGAACCACTTGTTATACATAAATAATGTAACAGTTCATGTTTTTACTTGCACATACAATCCAAATGAGTGAATGATCAGCAATCAAGAGCATGCAACAGAAGTTCTCTCTCTTGCTTATTAACGTTAGTAGCCTAATATGCTCCTTGTTTTACTTTCTTTGCTATTGCCATATCTGGCCGAACTACAAACTTTCCAGCGATGTCTGTGAAAAAGGGATGCGATCGACACTGCGCACTCAATCCACTCTGCGTTTTGTTTTGCAGCTCGCGCACAGCAGCTATATAAGCTTAAATATTTAATTTGTTTAACATTCTATACATCCTTTATCCCTAGTATTAAATGATAATTTTGTATTGCTTTAAATGTTTGGTACCACTTTTTTAGTATCCGGTATACTGTGCAACTCTAAAAGACAGTAGAAAAGTATGAGCAAAGGTGTTTATTTTGACTGTTAACCCTTATTTATCTGGATTTGTGTTGTTACAGTCATCCTGTATTAACAGATGGCTGTTTTGATTCTTTTGGCACACATGCTCACATATACGAAAAAAAATAATCTGCAGAAAATTAACCAAGAAACTGTACTAGAATGTTCTCCCTGTTGGAATTTCGTACTTGTCAGGATAAGATGTTTATTGATAAAGTGTATGAATATATCTCATGTTTGTGCTATGTGGTTGCTGGAGATCTCTCCCCGTTGTTTGTGTGTGTGTGTGTGTGTGTGTGTAAGCGTGTGTGTGTATCTTGCTTTAGATGTGTTGCAGAAGAGTGTATTGACGTTTTCAGGGGCCCGTGGGAGGCTCACACTGGAGCATCCTGCTCTTTCATCTGCTGCTCATGGAGAAACGTGGCGAGAGAGAACTCACAAACAGAACTGAGCAAAGGAGCCTGTCATCCTCATGAAATGTGTGTGTGTGTGTGTGTGTGTATGTGTGTGGGACGGCTGTATGTTTTTACTCTTCCATGATTGCTCTGGGCTCCAGGCCTTTTTTTTCTTTTTTTCTACGTTTTCTTCTTCGTCCTCTTGTATGGAGGAGAACGAGGATCAGGCAAACATAGTGGCCTAATTTTGTCTCAGAGAACCACAGATTTTCTCCAACTGCAGGAGAACTTCCTCTGTGGAATTCTAACCGTGTCCTGTAGATGAGATATGCCATGGTGTACAGAGCTCTGTTAGTGTAATTCATCATAAAGGTCTACACAAGATAAAGAGTAAATAAACGCTATAAGCGTCCTTTGTATGATACAATTATAGATGCAATGCAACCGCACATGCAGACGTGAGCTTTCTGTGAATGGGGATTTGAATAGCATAAATGTTCACAACCACAGTACGTCTTACCAATTATTCAGGGTGAACAGTATGTGACGGTGATGGGACTGAGATTATTTTTCTGATACATAATTTTTGTCAGTGGTGAGAAGCTGGTACATTATTTACTTAACATAAAATAATGTATTATAGAATAGAATCAAATCGAATCAACATCAATGAATCAAAAATAGGAAATAGAATATAGATCAGATATAGATATAGATCATTAATAGAATAGATCAGTCTAGAAGAACTGAATGAAATAGAATATTTGAGTCTAGAATGGAATAAAATACATTACATTGAAAAATTAAAATATACAAATAATTTGAATAAATAGACTAGAATAGATCAGTCTATAATGGAATAGAATATATTAGTCTAGAATAGAACAGAACTGAAGTGAATAGAAAGAAAAAGATCAGAACTGGACTGAGTAAAATAGATCATTGTGCAGAATGATAGAATTGGAAAAGTCTCAGACATAAAATAATAAAATAGAAAATATAAGTCTAGAGCTAAACTGTATAAAATGGATCATATTACAGCAGAAGAGAATAGACCATCCGGAACTGAAAAGTGTAGATCGTTTTGCAGGATTATACAATCGGAACAGTCTAGAACATAACAGAATAAAGTAGAACATAACAGTCTAGAACTGAACTAAACAGAATAAAGCTTAACTTGAGTTGAATAGATGGGAATATAGCTGAACTGCATATAATAGGTCATAATATTAGCTGAATAGAATATATCATTCTAGAATATATAAATAAAATAGAATGTATCAGTCTAGAACAGAACTGAATGGAACAATAGGCTAGATCATTTTTTGTATAATAGAATACATCAGTGTAGAACTGAATAAAAGTCTAAAGCAGAACTAAATAGAACAAAATAGAATTGAACAGATAAGGCTATGTGAAAGTATAATATAATAGGTCAGTCTAGAATACAATATAATCTATTATTCTAGAGTAGAACAGTTGTAGAGTAGAAGTGAATCAGTTAATTTTGCCAGTGTTCAGATCAGTGTAGAACTGAATATAATAGATTTAGTCTAGCAGAACTGAATACAACAGAACAGAATAGAATGTAGCAGATAATGCTAGAAGAAAGTATAATATAATAGATCAGTCTAGAACAGAATAGAATATATTATTCTAGAGTAGAACTGAATTTAAAAGAAGGAAACATCAAAGAACTGACTGAATAGAACATAGTTCATTTTTGCAGTAGAATACAATAGATCATGTACAATAGATACAATAGATGTAGAACTGAATACAACAAAAAAAAGTTCAGTCCAGAATAGAATAGAATGGAATAGATAAGACTAGAAGATAGTATAACCAATATAATTTAATAAATCAGAAAATAGTAGATCAGTCTCAATATAACTGAATAGAATAGATTGTTACAATCGAGCAGACCAGAATCTAACAGAACAGAATAGAGAACGGTTGATCAACAGTATTGTGACTAATATATCAACAGACTGGATGGATGGGGAACAGGGCAGCAAATTGCTGTCTGAGTGCCAGTGTCCCACATCCCATGTGTGTCCTGTTGGAATGAGTTCCAGCAAAGGAAGGATGATGTGTGTGCAGATACAGGTGGCACAGGGACACAGCACCGGTTCCAAGAAGGCCGCCATTCTGTTGTGTGAAACACGCCTGCAAACTCTCAGCCTGATAATCAAATGCAGAGCTTTCAAGACCAGACACACCCAGGCCTGGCATAGGTAGGGTTCAAGAATGATTTAAATTTCTTAAAGGCATTGTTCACCAAAAAAATAAAAATTCTGTCCATTCAGTGAAAGTCAGTGGGGTCCAAAACAACATCAGACAATATGCATATGGCACTACTGTATATGCAGTTTCAGTGCATATAACGCCTACTTTAGCTAGACTGCGGGTGGTTAGTGAATGCAGGGTTTTGTGTTCAAAATAGTGTATTTGCTCCTCAAGGTTTAGTCATTTGAAAACTTGTAGGTTTTGTGTCAAATTAACAATCTCCATTTATTTGTGATGTTTCAAAGGATGGTTAGTTTATATTATGTAATGCACGAAATAAATAGCCAAGAAATAATTAAGAATCTGTTTGATAGGCCAATTTTCTTTTGTTTAAGGAGTAGAGGACAGCAGATTTTTGGCCAGCATGCTTTTGCCCCGAGTGCACATCTTTTCATTACATCGTGACCAGCGGTAATTAACGCTATAGTCAGTGCCGTTTCCTAATGTTTACTCCATGTAAACATATTACAATAATGGGAAAATGTATTTATTTTCCACGGGAGTGAATCTGCACGAGTCATCAGAGAGCAGTGGTTTGAGGCTGGGTGGCCAAATTGTTGCTCAGGTAATTTTAGCTGTTTATGTTTGGTTCATTATTCTGGGCTCCTTGCATTCTATCTCCAACTGAAATTACCCTCCATTACGGCCATTTGATACTGACTTTAATTTGAGTGCATGTTATTTTTGTATATATCTCATGAACCGTGCAAATTGATTTGATTTGGCTTTGTAGTTTCATTTAAATACACCCACGTCCCATAGACGCACATACGTAAACACACAACAAAACACCTACAGCAAATACACACTTGCGTCGCCTCTAGAGACAGTAGAGATGAGATGGCTCTAATTATTGTAATGTATCCATTTGTGTTATTGTAACTGACTTTCAGAGAGGTGGCAGAATGTTGTTTCCAACAGGGATCTTTTCTTTCTCAAACATCTCTCTTTATGAGACCCCTGGGTAACATCGCCAGCATACAGGGTGATGGTCATGCGGTGCATTGTGGGAGTGAAGCTCTGAAGAGCTGAGATGTTTGAACAGCCGGCCTGTGCCATGTTGAGACCTCACATGCGACTCCAGGGGAAACTGAACCTGGACGGGACCGGGCCTCTATGGACACCTGATGTTCCACTAATTGGCCATGGGTGAGCGGTGTGAGTCTGCAGGCAGGGCTCCGAAGCATCAGAGACGAGCAGATATTAAAGTAGAACACATCCCGTCTTATTACCTAAAACAGGCTTTGCGTGAAAGGCAACGATTTTATTAAATTATTTTTGATGCTTAATGGAAACTCTTTACCTGTGGAACAGCATCCATTACCGCACACAAGGGCTCCGGGGCTCTTTAGAAACTTGACAAAAAGCTATCCACCCAAGACCTGCTTAAAAACAAAAACGGGGGTGCGAACCTCAGAGCTTTTTGTGTGTTCTTGGAAGATTAGAGCATATTTTCATAAGCCTTTTTAATGAAATGGAAATTGATGAACAAGAAATGCAGGAGAGTTCCCCCCCTCCCCCCTTCTCTGATCTTGTCCAATATGTGTCAGGGTGAGGACATCGCTCACAGGATTTTGGCACTCACGTTTCGCTGTTGTTGTTTTATCACTCATCCGCCATGTCTCTCAGCCCTACGAAAAAAAGCAGTTGAGGCCCAGTGTGTTTCATGTGCTGTTTTTTTTTTCCTTCCATACTAGTTATCACAACGCTCCTTTTTTGATTCACTGCATTCACGTGATTGGCTTTTGAACACGGTCTCTTTTGATGTGCTTAAGACGGACAGCATCTCAAAGATTGTTAAATATATGTTTCTTTTGATACCCTGTCTTGGATTCATTGTGTCTTACTTTATCTGTCTAAATTAAAACTAAAACTTAATAAAAACTATATAGAAATAAATTAGTTTTAACAAAATGACAAAAACACACAACAAAATGACTAAATGTTTACCTAAAATTAAAATGAAAACAGAAAATATAAAAATAAAATCTTAATTTAAAATATTAAAGCTGCAGTCCGTAACTTTTTTGGGATAAAAATGATCCAAAATCTCCTTACCTTAGCTTGATTCACAATGGTAAGCTTGTAATATTGTTTTATAATAAGAGCGGTACTGGTGGGTTTCCACAGGAAATTCGAGCATGCAGCCATTCGTCTTTGCGTCATTACGTCACGTCTGTAAACAGAAAGGAATGAGTCCCACCTAGTAGCTATATCATGTGAGTATGCTGCTTGTAGCGGATCATTTATAGCCTTTTCTCACAGCAGCTGAAATAATTAAACTTATCATTTTTATGGCGGATTGTAATCCAGAAAGATCCAAATGGTCCAAATCAGTGACAACTGGAGATTAACCCATAGTCAAAAGCAAAAGATGTCGGACTGTGGAGTGGCTACAGAAATTGAAATCGACAGGCAACGCTAATACACACTAAACACACATAGTCACACAATGCTGATTTTGTTAACATTAACAATTTGAGAACAAAGTATAACAGTAATAATAATTTGCACGGTTTGGCATGATCTGAACCAAGGATCATTAGATTTATCACCATTGGTAGCGCGATTTATTGAAGGCCTAATGCTTTTTTCCTCAGTTGGTCAGACCAAAAGTGGCAGACATGTTGCTTACTTGATCAGATGACATTTTCCTGTGAAAATTCTTATTTTCTTCTAAGACGTAGAATCTGTGTTTCCAAAGTACAGTATCCACACCGTTGTGGTGACTGACACCAAACATTAGATTAATTCGCGCTGAGGTGTCATGCCGATGCACAACGCACATAACGATAATAATTATGCATATAACTGCAGTTGCAGGTTTCAAACAGAGACGACAAAGAGGCATAACTTACGGAATGCAGCTTTAACAAAAACTATAACAGTATATCAATGCTAAAATAACACTGTTACCAAGTGCCAGATGCAAGTAAATATTTACGTTCTCGTCAACTTACAGTGAACTACAATATATGTGGCCTAAATTGTAAGTATAATAGTCTGACCCTTGCTGACGAAGGTGAGCAATCAAATTGATGACGAACAAACCATCTACCGAAGAAAACGTGACACAGCTTGCATGTCTTCTAACTTTTACCTCAGTGTAAGCTTTTCTAAGCTGCCTAAAGTTGTTTTCTCCAGAAATCCTTGTGGTGACACACATGTGAAATATTCTTCACATTTAGCCACCAAAACCAATAAAACTAAGAGCTTTTGTGACAGGTGCAGTTTTACCGAGAGACAGAGACTAGCTGAAAATGATGCTGAAAGTTACACAATCACCTTACAGTTTATCATTATTATGCAGGGGGAAAAACAACTAAAATAATCCTGTTCTCATAAGGACAATATTATTCATAGCCAATAGAAAATTACATTTACCCAATTCACCCGCCATTAGTAGGTGTGGCAAAACGTTAATTCTGGACCTAGTGTGTGGCATAAAATCTTCGCTCTGTCGCATATTTGCAGCCGTCTAAGGCAGAGAGAGGTGCTAATGCGAGCTGACTGGCATTAATGGCTGCTGACTCGACCATGTGTTGCCCACAAGCTGACAAGCAGCAGGCAGCAGGCTTGTCCAGGGCTGGTGGTCCGACAGACAGACTCTAAGATTGGGGAGAAAAGCACCCCACTTTCCCCCCCCCTGGGCCCTACTCCTCCCTCTCTTCTCAGCAACTCTGATTGATCCAGACGTAGGGTGACCTGTACTGTCAGTCAAATCTGCCCACAAGGTGCTTCCTGTCATGGGCTTGCACATTTTGTCCACAAATACCCCAGAGTGATCAACGCTCTCTCTCTGAATGTCTCAACACACTCACCTGCAGGCTTTAGTATCAAATTAGATTAAAAACTAAATCAGAGGTGTAAAGCTTGATGTTATACACCACATCTGCTCATAAATATTTAAATTTAATGATAATGACATTGCTGTTATGCACATTAGTTCCATTACAGTGCCTTGCTGTCTACTAGACAGCATAATAGATGTGCAGTTGACATGAAGGCTGTTCCAAAAGCCCATCGTTAATGCCACCTTCCAAAATAACTTGTTTTGGCAGCATTGCATGTATCCTTTGTTGAAGAATGGCGGATGAGTTGAGAAAATAAATATATTTCATTCAGTAGTGAAAAGTCTTGCTTAAAAGTAATTCAAATTAAAAGTGAACTGTTTATACATATGTGTCTGCGATGACTAGTGCATGTACTATGGGAGGGCAATATACCGTAGAAATTTGTCAGTCGGTAGAGATTTTGGATCATTGTTTCTAATATAGGCTACAAATAATGTAAAAATGCACAATAAGAGAATACACAAAAATAATTAAATTCTGAATTCAAGATTTTTATTCAGTCTGAGAGACGGTTTCTGTGCGCTCACACCTGAAGTGGGCACACATAAAGCCGTTGGTCACACAGCATTTGAGAACTGAATTGAGTTCTTTTTCATGGCTTATTGTTTTTAAATAGCCAAAAAAAAAAAAAAACGCAAAAACATTTAAAAATTGATTTTCTTAGTGAATATTGACAAACACATAGTCTGTTATGTCTTAAGTGAACGTTAAAATCAGATATGTATCAATATATAGGTCTTAAAGTGACAGCAGTGTAATGGGTAGACAATTTCTGAGAGGCTAGCAATAGCAAGCTAAAAGCATGAGATTCCACCCTCCCTTCAGAGCTTGTCCAAAGCCACGCCTCCTTTAAAACACATGAACACACACAGCAGAGTTTGCATAGTGTCACGAAATAACTTTTGTAGCTTCAAAAAAATCATTGTATATTTAATTCATACAGTGAAGACAATGTAGTTTTTATACATTTTGATTATTCAATTTCTGTAGTATTTCTTATTTCTGACTTTTTATATTGCCCAGCCCTATTCTGAACAACAGCATGTCCAAGTGATTGAAACATCCACTAGATGTGTCCATCCGTGCTCACGATCAGTGAAGTATAATCTTGAGTCTGAAATGAAGTAAAAAATGTACTGTATTGTACAAAAAAGTTTTTTTTTTTTTTTTTACTGATCTAAACAAAAACAAAAAAAGCAAAGATTAATAGAGTACACTTTTACAAGGAAAAACTATTTCAGTTTTCCTACTTCAGAATTTCATGTTTAATTCAATGTGTTACAAAATTGTTTCATAAATCCTGCACTATATATTTTTTTTTAATGTGCTGTATATATGGGCCTTTAGAAGATAGTAGCAGTAGAGCAAGGCAGCATGCTAGATGGTGGAACAGAGCAATTGTTTGACTTGTAAGACAAGTGTGAAAAGTCTTTGCATAAGACATGGAGAGTAATTTTGTGTGAATCATTATTTATGTAACGTTCATCTTTGTGGCATTATCAAGCATTATGACACAAGGTCTGTATTAACAATGGCTGCATATGTTTCTAAGAAAAAAGACTCTTTTTTTTAAGCATCTTTAGTCATATTTGACTGTAAGCTGGGAATTGAGGTCTCAGGTACATTACAACTGAATCTTTTTAAACTTTCTTTTCCTTCTGAGGTTCATTTGGTTATACAGTATGTGTGCCTCTTTTTGACTTGGCAACCAGACGATCGAGTAAATGTAGTAGAGTATCAGTCTGAATGTTTAGTCGATAACTCCGAGATGAAGGAGGAACGAGCGATTTTAAACCAGCGGAGCTGGACTCATGGGTTTCGATTGCTGCCCAGTAATAAGGTGTCAAGTGTGTAAACAGGTATGACAGATCCAGATTTGAGGTGACAGCTGGAGAGAGGGTGAGTGAGCCACGCTGCGTTCTGACAGACTTCCTTCCCTTCCGACATACGCACACTTTCTTCAGCCCATCCGCGCTGAGATCGTTGGCCAATCTCAGTCAGCCACTGTAACATGTACACCTGCTTCACCTTGATAGGCAGTTGAACCTCAGGACTGTTAGATGTGGCCACCCCCTACCTGCCTTGATAATTGTGCCACTCTTGGATACCCACTAAAGCTGGCAGCCACCAATGCTTCGTCACCCCCCGCCACATCAGTCAGTCTCAACTGGCGGGGTCTGTCCTGACGCAGACCGACCCGGCACAACAAGCACCACCTTTTTGCTGACAGTCCATCACATGCAGAGGGCGCGTCAGTCACGCCTGCACCACCCCATTCTGCCATCAGCGTCTCTCTGCACATGGCTAACCACAGTCCCTGCTGCCACATGGTGGGGGAGCTCCTGTTTTAACGCTTTGTGGAACACACTTCCACATACACACTCTCAACCTCTGGAAGTTCGACAGGTCTCTCCTATTCCAGTTGTTTACATGAGCTATACTACTGTTTTAAAAGATTTGTGCAGTCCAGCTAAATGTTTTGTCTGCTGCATGACAGATTTGTGTTTGTGTATGGTAGCTACATGCTAACCTTTAGCCTTTTGCTATTGGGTGCTATGGGTCGGAGCAGGCCGTCAGTGAATTTAGTAATGATGGATCATGGCAGTCTAGTGCCTCAGGGATCAACAACCCTAGAGGCCCTGGGAATTAATACATGATCACTGCTTTCCAGATTTGGATTTTTAGTGCAGCGAGCTGTCAGTACTGATGTTAACAAGGGACGGACAATCAGTGACTGGAATTGCAACATTTTATGAAAAAAAAAAAAAAATGCTCATGGTGATTGCGTGTGCAAAAGTTGCCACCATGATGCACATTCTCAACCTCTGGAAGTTCGACAGGTCTTTCCTATTCCAGTTGTTTACATGAGCCGTACTACATGACCATTCCTGGTGGTTAACAGGGTGTTGCTGTTAGGTTCGTTCTCTATTCAGAATTAGATTTTTGAATTTGAATTGAGGTAGCACAGGATGTAGAATTGAATTTGAATAAGGAAATTGATTAAATGAATTGAAATTCAAATAAATTCATATAACTGGCTTGACAAAGCCTTGTTTGAAAGTTTTGAAAAAAGTTTAAAAAGCCCTAGAGATGCAAAATGATAGATAGACTGACATTTACAATACTGGGGAAAAAAAAAAAAAATATATATATATATATAGAGAGAGAGAGAGAGAGAGAGAGAGAGAGAGAGAGAAATAACGTATTAAAATTATTAAAGCATTTAATGCATGCTATATTTAACACACACAATATAGTCTGCTTTTGCTCAATTTTGGCAACAAAAATATTACCTATAAAGACAGAGCAGAACTGTTGTGCATCTCCGAGCAACACACAGAGGTTTTTCTTTTCTGAATGAATCCGTGTTTTGAGTGAATCAACTGGGTGAACCAATGATTTAATGGCCCATTCATAAAGAGAGCCACTTACTTCATTTCTGAATGAATATGTATATATATATAACTAATTAGCAGTTAACTAATGTTAGCAAATGAAACCTTATTATAAAGTGTTACCTGTATGTGTGTCTATATAATAATATAATATAATGTAATACACTTTTCCACACCAAGGTGTGTGCTTTGAGGTTAAGAAAATTGTCTGAAGAACAACAAGTGTGGGATGAATTGCGGCCCAAAGCTTAATATTTGGGGTTAATTCAGTTTATTCAGATTCCTAACCAAAATTATATGCAACATTATTAGTGATAATTGCGTTAGCGAACACTACTAATTAAACTGCAACACCAAATATATAATCATGAAAGTTTGAAAGGTCAGGAAACTCTATTTACAAAGTTGTACCATTATATGTCTAAAAACCTCAGTCCAAAATAATCTTTAAAAAAAAAACAAGAGCAGAGTTTACCTGTCCTTGAGTAAAAGCTTACTGGAAAAATGAACCCCGAGTACCTTGCCAAAAGGCAAGTTCAACCTGCCAAGCTCTGCTAGTGAGGACAGACGACAGTGCCGACTTTGATGTGGAAATGAATGGATTTATTTTTAAATTCCTTGACGAGGTGTAGCGGGTGTTCTCGGTGGCCTGTGACAGTGGCAGTTGGCGGGTGCCGCAGGTAGAGACCTCGATAGATGTCTATGTTTGATCCACATTTACCCACTGGCACTCAGACACTAGAGGAGATCCTACCCAGGAATACATGATTACTTATAGCAGAGAGAAGGGAGAAGAAGGAAAGAATGCAACCTTGAAAGCGGTCCTCCATACAGATAGACTTACTTAGATGATTTACCAATAATGCACTTAGATAATATTCCAGTTTAATTCAGTTGGTTTGTACCATGAGGTTCACTATGATTGGTAAGCATTTCCTAGTTTTTTACTGTGTGTGTTAGCAACCAAGCAGAGTAAGTGCATATCTACGCCTTGGAAATTACCCACAACAGCCTAGTATCTTCAGAAAAGTTAATATCTCACCTCATCTAAAGTTTTAACAAAGTTTTAACTAACACCATCTTTGTTGAAGCATTAACCACAGAAATACCCACATACAACATTTTCAGGGCCTTTCACTGACAGACGAGTTAAATGAAATCTGGAAAAACCCTTGCAAAGTGATGATGGCACTGAATACTCCCACATCCCTCTTCACGCTGAGGTACAGGACGAATTTAATTTCGTGACAGTCTTGAATTGCAAATGTGGAAGAAATGCTTGGCAGCTCTCCAGAAGAGTGAGAGCGCACAGTGCTTGACAGGCTGGTATGTCACATTAGTCAAATGAGATGTGAAGGCTGAACCAATCATCTGATGCAGGTAAAAAGCTCCTCACGGCGTCATCCTGACAGCTCCAGCCAATGAGAAAAGCAGGAAAGTTGTTGGCACTCTGGCCAAAAAACAAAAGCCTTGATCAATACAATCTATTACCAATTAAAGGCCTTAATGAAATAATCTGTTTATGTGAAACAGGAATCCCTCAGCCGTTAGCGGAACCAATCCATCATCCAGAACTATTAAAGTCCGTCCTGCTGGCGATATTTCAAATTCCTGGCCATTTTCAATCTCCTGATTTGAAGCAGTAGTGAAAGCCTAATGCTTTAATTCATCTGGTTGGTGGTGGAAATGCAATTCAAGATGTGGCTCTGTGCCGCAGGTGGGAGAGAAACAATTTAGCAGGTCTTGTGGTAATGCTGGACATGGTGAGGCCAAAACCTGACTCGACCGAGTGCTTCTGTGCACGAAAGCTAATTGAAGTGATAAACTGCTGACCATCTGCCACAAGAGAGCATCTTCAGAGAGAAACCGGACACGCGGGGCTCATTGATCCACGCTAATTCCACAGGAGATGCTATTAGGCGAACGCTCGGCGGCATGCGTGTGGAAACAAGCTTGTGCTGATGGAGAAACCAGGACGTAATGGACCCCTTCACTTACATCCTCACACCCGCATTACTTTTCACCTCCTGAACGCATGTAAAGCCTCTCAGAGCCAATGAAGAAATTAGCCCCAGCGCTTCTCCATCCGCTGTGCCTCTGAGAAGATTGACCCCCGAGTCGCTCGCCCATCTCCTGATGTACATTTCATTTTATTGGCCAGCTGTCAGTGCTGGCTAGCTGAACGATAGCCTGTCAGAATGAAATGAGGATTGACAGAGTGACTCAAGCACCTCAGGTCGCTTAGTTTAAACTAAACTAACTCACATTTTTCTCTTTATAGAAGACTTAAGTCTGTGACAACAAACCTGAGTTGGTGGAAACCGGTGGATTGTTGTAAACACATTTTAATTTATCTACACTGTACAAAAGTTTTAAATAAAACAAAATTATTGGAATACATTTTAAAGGGAAATGAAGGCTAATGCATATGAATTGAATAGTTTAGTCCAAATTTTCTGAAGAGACTCAATTGTGTTATATGAAGAACAGATTTAATTGAGGCTTTTATCGACATATAAACATTGATCAGAGAACAGAAACATAAACAGAAGTTCAGTTGAACCTGCTTGACACGTGAGAACAAATCTCTTGCGGAAGCTCAAACGTGTTGCGTAACACGCGAGAATGAACCTCATTGGTTCTCGCACGTCAAGTAAACATGCTTGAGCTTTCGTTTATCACAACTGATGTGTGAGTTGATGAATGTTTACATGTGAATATAAGCCTAAATTCAGTCTGTTCATCATATAAAGTGATCGTGTCTCTTAAGAAAATTTGGACCAAACAGCTCAATTCATATTACAATCTCTTTATGAACTTTTTGAAGTGTCAGTATGGTAGTTGCATAGCAACATAGGGACAGAAAGCTCTCAGATTTAATCTAAAAGGTCTTCATTTGTGTTCTGAAGATGAATGAAAGTCAGTAATGTATGACTATCTCTTTAAAACAGCTCAAACATGCATTGTAGTCTGGGACTAGGCTTAAACGTGCAGTAGGTGATCTGGGAAATGCTAACTTTAGCCTGCTAGCATTGAAAGCATACGATCCCACCCTTCCTGCAAATCGCCGTGCAAAGCCAAGCCTCCTCCAAAACACATGAATGCGCACAGACCAGAAGCGAGACGACCAGAGACAACATTATTGGATTACATCATGTGTCATTCACTGGTGAGAAAACTTTACAGTACAGCAAGTAACTTTAAAAACATAAAAATAGTTCCTGATTAGACACTGGGTGATGCTGTCATTGAGCTAATTCATAAAGGTACACAAATACATAAGCTACATTATGTGTTACCATCAAAACACATCAAAATCAAATCATACAATGTACTGTAGCTACCTGTCCAAAAGAAATACTGCAACCATGGCATTATCTTTCAGACCCTTTGACTCCCGCAGTTGTCTCCAGCATGGAAAAGCAACACCAATGTTAATTCTGGTTTTAGCTTTTTTCTGATCCAGACGTTTTTTTCGTCGTAGCCTTTTCTAAGACTGCCACTTTTTGTCAGAGTTAGGTTGTTGCTGTTTGCCTGTCATTCTCGCTCTGTCTGCACAGAGTACAAGAAATGCACTGATGACGTATGATGTCTGTGTGAACAAGCTGCGCAGTGGTATATAAACACACATTGACAGACAGGGAACACATGCTGTTGTTTCGTTCGGACCGAATGCAATGATTGGATGAACATTTTATGGTCCTACGCCTTCCACTTTATATATTTATAAAAATGCATTTTGACTTTCAACCATCATAACAAAAAATGTTTCCGTAGAGAATCACCTATTGCACTTTTTAAGCCTTGTCTGTAAAACTGGGGTTCATCTTTTAAAATATCAGATAATTTGCCTTTTTTACATTATTTTATTTAATTTTTTAATTATTTTTTATGAAGAGGCAACATTAGATCTAGTTGTAAAATGTGATTTTTTTTCAAAAACGTGATTAATTATATATATGAATCAATACTTTTTCTTTCTTTTTTTTTTTTTTTTACAAATATTATCTTGAAGAATAAATTTAAAAACATTTTTGAAAATAAGATGTACACTATGTTTTTCAGGTGTACAAAAATAGTACTTTTTGCTTGATGGCTCAAACAACTCAAGATGTTTTTAGTGACATGACATTGAAGTCAATAAATTGAAGCTTTTCTTGATAAGGATATGTTTTTTAAAAATAAAAATCACAATAATACAGTACATTTCTAAGAAATCGGGAAATGTGTTTTAAAATAAATCTTTGTGTGTGCGTGTGTGTGTAGACTCATAATTGACCTTTATATAAAAAGACTTCTTATAAAACCTTCTACAGACACCTCACACGAGTGGTGGTCATTTATAAAAGTGTAGCTCATTTCTAATTGATTAAACTGATGGAAAACCCACCCAGTGTAACAACACTCCCCAGTGTCTCCTACGTATTACTTAAAGAGAGATTATTGAGTGTTTAAATGTGTATTTGGCTTAAAAGACATCAGTGTTTATTAGCAGAACACTTGGTCTACCGCATATTTTAAGGTGTGTTTGAGGATTTGCTGCATTAGTTGCCTCCTTTTCTAATTAGGAATTTAAACTGACATACATTAAACTGTACATACAGTGTGCTTATGTGTAAGTAGTGTGTATATTTTCTATCCAGTTGTAATGGCTCCTCCCAGTGTGTTACTGCCATGTGCCATACCACAAGTGGGATCTTCTGATCTCTCCCCGCTCCAGCCCTCCACGAACCGTCCAGAAGAGTTGACTGTTTGCTGATGTGGCATGTCATTAAAAAGTATTCATTCTCACTATAATAAAGAGCCAGAACTGGAATGTATTAGTAGCTTTGGGAGAATGCTGCACTGCTCTAGAGCCACAGAGCGGTTTATTTGTCAGATGGGCACATTGCCGGTGCCATGTTTTATATCATTCTTGTTTTCACTTTTGAGATTTTCTGATTGCACATGACTAGGGTTTTTTGGGGTGGGTGGTGCCGAGCATAGTTGTGCATGACTTTTTGGCAGGAATTTGCATTACAAAATTTTGGAAGAGAGACATTAAAGGGTGTCCACACTGACAGCAATTAAATCACTGGAGGTCATCAAGTCACTGTACTGTTGGTAGTAGGTGTTCATACTTGACGGGATGGGTAGTTTTCAGAGAAACACTGCCTAAATTTACCCTCGTTTTGGTGAATTTTTTAAAAAAATTATGCTTGTAAACATGCAAACATGTAAACCTTACTTTTTGTTCCAAAATTTATTGAGCTCGATACACACTGATACACCCACTTATAAGGAACTTTAAAAAAATAGTAAAATAGTAATGGGTTAAAATTAATAATAATTAATGCAATAAATGATAATTAATAGAAAACTGACTGTTTAACCCCCAAAAATTTTAATGTATAGTTGTGCTACTAAATATACAAAGTCATATAATTTATTTAAGACTTAATAGTGTAAGGGTGGACTTCCTGCAGGGGTTCAGGCTGTAGGGTTGCCGAGCGACTAAAGAAACGTTATCAGCGAGATGGCATAAAACTGTACATTTCTTGTCCATTACTACCCACTGCAACTTATACCAAAGACGGAAATAAGCACAGTTACAATAGCAAAATATGTGGGAGAGCGTTGCTATAGTTTGACAATATTGTATTGCAATAGGGAGCACATTAATGTTAATACTAAAAATCAAAACTAGTTAGCAAATCATTTGTAATTGAAATGGTTTAATCACAATATCTGATTATGGTTACACTTGAGATGTATAAGATGATAAAATCATATACCATTAATCGTACCCAGGATGTATGTAAAAAGTTACTTGAGAGATAGATAGAGAGTGAGAGAGGAAGAGAGAGGGCTAGAGAGTGCCCAAGAAAAGAGGCAGAGAATAAAAAGAGCCAGAGCAACAGTCTTCTTTTATCCCTTCCTTGACCATGTGACTGAAACCCAAATGTGAGACATTCAAACTGACCAATCAAGAAATTAAAACTTCCCCCACTGTACTAAAGGTGTGACAATTCGTAGACCCCCAATGTATATACATTTTGGCCTATAGGGCTTGATCACTATCAACACCTTTGTCTTCCAAATGGCCCTTGTAACAAGAGAGAGGGGGTTGAAACAGTAAAGCACATGTCTTTGTTCATTTTAAAATATCATATAGATATTTTCAATCCTACAATTCCCTCCTTGGCACCGTTGGCCACACTCATGGAGTCCAAAGGTGGCACAGTCCATGAAGACATGCTTTCTGTTGTGTGTAGATGTCATCTTCAGACTTCTTGTTCAACAGCAGTTGGTCAGTCTTCAGTCTTTTTGCAGTCCTGCATGAGAAGGTCCATCAAATGGTGTTGCACTGTTCATAGATATGCAAATCATCCATTGAACACTTCACACCTCCACAAGAATCAGGCACTGATGATGGTAGAACTCAGTTGTCCCTCCTTTGAGATAAGACACAGGATCTGAACTTGTGCAGCAGGGATCCTGTGATTTAAAAAACATATAGCACAACAAACAGCAAAAGCAAACATATGGCATTTGTCATTGGTCAGAGGTTTGATGTGGTCAGATTAAATTTTTCTCTGGCAATAAGCCCTTAAAACGATGTACCTGATAAAGTGGTCAAGGCGAGAATAAAAGATCTTACAAGCTCTTACATTGTTTCTGGAAACATAGAAATAAATTGCATAATAACAGAACAACATTTGTTGGTTTAAAACCCCCCTTTATCATGAAGAGTATCAGCAAAATATTCAGTGTAACCAAATACAGAGATTCAATTGGACTGATGTCCAAAAACATTGTTACAATTCAAATGGACAAAATACAAAGAAACAAATGAAATAAGTTTCAGAAATGTTTCAAAGGCATTAATGATAATACAAATTTTGTGCTTAGGTAAGAATGAGAAATGCTAACATACATTTTGATATTTAATTTCATGAGACAAATGGTAACAAAATGATTTAGTAAATCTAAAGAAAAAACAAAACAAACAATAACTGGATGAAATTCACAGTTATAGTACAGTCTATATGTAAAGACTTAATAATATTATATGCATACACATTTTGTGAGGCATATGTAGATGTAGATTTGACTTGGTTTGTGAAGACCAAATCTATGTGGCTGCATTTAGCTGTGGCTATGTGTAAATGCAATCATGCTCCAGACAAAAGGTGAGGAAGTTTTACAATTGTGATGCAAATTTGGTCCTGTTGTTGTAATAGAGAGAACATGGTTTTACTGCAGCTATATGGAAAATAGCTGAGTTTTCCACTTAGGAAGCAAACAAATTCAGCATAGTCACACATGCAACTAGAAATTGCAATACAATTCCAGTACTACACATTATTCCAATTAACACAAGATACATGGTCTAGAATAGATAACATCTACAACCTTTAACCTAAGTGTTTCATACAACACTTACAGTAAAGCAATCGTGTGTTTTAAAGAATAAACTCAGCTACTGTATGTGTACATATAGCATCACAAACAACTTTAATGTGTGTTCTATGCGCACAAAGTGTTTAGCACAATTACAAATTTGAAAATACAAACAGGGTCATTGCTATTGTGCTGTTAATCCACTAGCAAGTGAAGTTAATAGTTGGAGGCCTTGCATGAACAATGCCGTTAACTCACAACGAGTTTTACCTGCAAATGAGCTTTGATCTTTGTTCTTAGAAAGTGGTTTCCTATTTTTCTGAAAATAAGGTGGAAACCTTATTTCCCTGGAAATGTGAAAAGTGTCCATTTTCCTTTGTCCCTTATGAGTGTGTGTAGGTGTGCTGGTCATGGTCTGAGGGTGTCAGTCATTTACACTGGGTTCTGGTGTGAATAAAAGGTCTGGGTGGAGCTTTACTTCAGATAAGTGGAGCAACTACTCTATTCAAGCCAACAGCTCCTTCAGAAACAGCAACTCATTAGAGCAGCGCGGAGACCAATCAATACAGCCATTAACCAAGAGCAGCACTTGAACAGGATCAAACCTGCTCAATTGGTCAGCATTGCTACACTGTGTGGTCGCTCCCCTGCTTCACTCTCTTTCGAAATTTCGATCCCTCTCTCTCATATTGATAAATCACTTAACTTCATCTGTTTATTACTAAAGGACTGGTAGCAGTCTCTCATTATTGGACCTTTTTGCTGGAGTGTATGAACAGCGCTCTCTTCCACTCTCATTACCCACTACTGAGGTACCCTTCAGCAAGGCACCTAACCCCCAATCGTTCCCTGGGTGCCACAGCAAACACAGCTGCCCACTGCTCCAGCACAAATTCCGAGTATGGGACACTATACTTGGTCACGTGTCACATCACTCACTTTTTTAATAAGTTTGTGTTTGGCAGTCTTCTGTTCTTCAGTATCAAATGATCCTCCAAACACGGTTCCAAAAAAGTTGGGACACTGTACAAATTGTGGATAAAAAAGGAATGCAATAATTTACAAATCTCATAAACTTATATTTTATTCACAATAGAATATAGATAACATATCAGATGTTGAAAGTGAAACATTTTTAAATGTCATGCCAAATATTGGCTCATTTTGGATTTCATGAGCTACACATTCCAAAAAAGGTGGGACAGGTAGCAATAAGAGGCCGGAAAAGTTAAATGTACATATAAGGAACAGCTGGAGGAAAAATTTGCAACTTATTAGGTCAATTGGCAACATGATTGGGTATAAAAAGAGCCTCTCAGACTGGCAGTGTCTCTCAGAAGTCAAGATGGGCAGAGGATCACCAATTCCCCCAATGCTGCAGCGAAAAATAGTGGAGCACTATCAGAAAGGAGTTTCTCAGATCATCATCTATAGTGCATAATATTATCCAAAGATTCAGAGAATCTGGAACAATCTCTGTGCGTAAGGGTCAAGGCCGGAAAACCATACTGGATGCCCGTGATCTTCGGGCCATTAGACGGCACTGTTAACATACAGGAATGCTACTGTAATGGAAATCACAACATGGTCTCAGGAATACTTCCAGAAAACATTGTCGGTGAACACAATCCACCGTGCCATTCGCTAAAACTCTATAGGTCAAAAAAGAAGCCATATCTAAACATGAACCAGAAGCGCAGGCATTTTCTCTGGGCCAAGGCTCATTTAAAATGGACTGTGGCAAAGTGGAAAACTGTTCTGTGGTCAGACGAATCAAAATTTGAAGTTCTTTTTGGAAAACTGGGACGCCATGTCATCCAGACTAAAGAGGACAAGGACAACCCAAGTTGTTATCAGCGCTCAGTTCAGAAGCCTGCATCTCTGATGGTATGGGGTGGTCACTGTGGGGGTCGCGGAGGAACGCGACAAAGCTCCAGTGCCTTTAATGGTGGCTGCGCTAGAATCCACTTACAAAATGGCGGCCACCACAACACCAGATCAAGTCACAGCTGATCTTCATGAGCCAAATCAAGTCGCAGTTGATCTCTCTGAGCCAAGTCAAGTCACAGTTGATCTTTCTGAGCCAAATCAAGTCACCGCTGATCGCCCAGAGCCTCGTCTCATCTCATCAGGTCTTCCTGCTACTCCCCACCAGAGGTCGCCGGTTCACCATTTCATTGCACACTCAGTTATACAGCAGTCTGGACTACATTTCCCACAATCCCTCACCTAGGAACCAATCATGCACTCGCACCTGTTTCCCATCAGTGACCCTTTATAAGCTGCCCTCACACACACACACACACACACACACTCAGGTCTGAGTATTGTTTAGCTCTTTATTGCGCCTTGTGGTAGTGCTAAAAATATAGTGTGCATTATGAATTGCTGCCTGATGCTTTGGAATGCAGTGACATACAAAATCATGAAAAAGAAGTGTTTTGCCCACTGAATTTAAACACAGCCCAAACTCCCTGTAGTCATATTCTCCCTTCTCCATTTATTGTCTAATTTGGTATTGCATTATTTTCACCTTCCCTTTCTTTTCCATCTGGAAAAAAAAAGAAAAAAAAAAAAGACCAAGGCTCACCAACCTCATTAACACACTTCAAATAGAATTATTAGGAAAAAATTAATAAGTGAACAACAGTTTGTGAAAATGTAATAATTCAGTTGTGCTGCTTAGCTGTAATTCCCCAGGATTTCATTAGGAAGTGTAGTGGAACCTAAGAAGAAAATCACTCTTTTATTTGGCTTCATGCATATTGTATTTTAATGCGTGGTAGTTTTGCACTGGAACGCTGTGATGCCCTTTGCATGTAATACGTCACAGTTCTGCATGTAATACGGGAGGTGAGCAGAGAGAATGTGTGAATAGCGTGGTATTAACGCACAACTCATCTGGGACCTGAGTGCCAAGAGTGTTTATTGTCGATGCAGAAAACCACAGATGGAGTTTTATGGATTCTACTTATGGGCTTGTGGCCATTTACAAAATGTAGAATTTCTTATTTAATACTGGCTGCATGTTTTAATAGATTTCTTTTAGTTTAGGATTATTATATAGAGGGATAAAATTGGCAGGACAGATCTTAAATATTTGATTGGCACTATTTCATTTTAAATCCCAGTCAGATGGGTGGCGAGAGCTGAACCCTGGGTGTTTTAAGAGACTGGAGAGGGTAGCTTGCTCTGACCCCTCTGACCTTTGACCTTCATCTCATCAGGTTTTTTGTCCGTTACTGACAGGAAGGTCAAAGGCGTTTCGCTCCAGCTGTGGCTCATGAGCTGAGCATCAAATTCTTTCCTTCTTGGAAATGTTTTCGTTTCATGTCTCGAAGTTCCTCATCAAAACACTTGCTGGTTAATCTAGTTGGACACGAATATAATGTAACCAGCCAGGCTGTTGTCTCTTTGAATAAATCAGGATTTCCATGTCATGTTTTTATAGTTATAGCATTTGCTTTTTTTATGGTTTTTATGCTACAGAACTCGATTAACAATCATAACATATTAATACATGCAGCATTGTAAGCTACATTCAGGACAGACATCACATGAAATGGTCACAGTGTTGGGGTGACCCTGGGCCTTTTCCTGTTTCAAAGCATGATTTCCGCAACCCCCAAAACAAAAGAAAAATACGGTATATTTCTCATTGGGCCTGAAGCAAAAATGCAAGGAGGTTTGTGTTCCAGTCCAAGTACAGGTTTCCTACTGTATGTAGCATCTAATAGGAGCCTGTCCATATGGGGGAAGGAGGGGGGATGAAGAAAAAAATAGCTGTGTAGTCTCTGAAATATTTAACCCAAGCTAATTGGAGAGCACTTCCCATTTCAGGACTCTTCAACCTCTGAAAAAAGCAAGACCAGATCAAAGACTTCTGCTCTTTCCCTCAGGATACTGATGAGAGAGAGAGAGAGACAGAGAGAGAGAGAGAAGGGGGAGAAGGGGGGGAAGGGGGGGGGGGGGGGGTTTGAAGGAGAAGATGCAAATAGAGGAGGGCAGTGCTATAAAAAAGGAGATGTATCCTCAAGAGATGGAGAAAGAAAACGAGAGAGGGGCATGTGTGACCAGCAGAAAATGGGAGAGAGTGGACAAGGACGGATGTCGTAATGAGATGATGCTTGAGTGTTTTACTTAGAAACAAACTTAGAAACAAACAAACTCATTTCTCTTTGAACAGTTTGATTAAATGAGATGATTCAAAAAAACATTTCAGTGTTCTTTTATGTTATCAATAGGGGAGTTAATTTAACACAATTTAGTGTGTGATTATTTATACAAACTTAATATAAATATATATATATATATATAAAGGGGTTGGTATGATTTTTTTTTTTTTTTTTTAAAGAAAGAAATTAATACTTTTAATCAGCAAGGATGCATAACATTATTCAAAACTAACTTATGACTGGAGAACTTAAAAGAACCAACTAATGGGTGTAATTTGTTGAATCATTTCATATACACTGGTTGCACTGTGTGTTTTTGATTCACTGAAAAGAACCTGCTCAAAAGAGTCATTTGTTTGAGGATCCATCTACACAGGTTTCACTGTAGATCGCTAAAAAGAACCAACCCATAATAATCATTTGTTCTGTAATCACATTACACTAGTCATGTTGTAGATTCACTAGTGGTGTTGTGCCACATCTAAATAAATTTGCAGAAAACTCTTTCAGAGTATTTTACAGGGTCCTCGCTAGCCACCGTGCCCCAGTAAAATATAATGAGAATAATTTTCCTGGTAATATTTCAGCAATCATGCGTTTTCTATTGGCTGTTTAGATCTAGTGATGCTAGATTTGTCAATTTTGATCTAATTAATCAAACAGATTTGCGATTGTCATTCTGATTTTAATTCATTCAGATAGTTCACTCATGCACGGAATTATTTGTAGAGCATGTTAACATTAGAGAGGAGAGATACCTGGGAAAAAAACTTTAATCACATGGTTATTGCCATGCCAATGTCAGCCAAATGAGCAGTGCTGTTTTCCAGCTGTCTGCTGTGGCCCATGTAGCAAATAATGCTGTTTAGTTCATTGATAGTTATTTTTTCTCAACAGAAACCTTGTCATGAAACTTTGAAACAGGGTCATGACTTGATTTCTTACACCTGCGCACTATCTTCAAATAGTGCAATGGTGAAAGAAAGCGCTGAGGTCAGACACCCCCAGCTGTACCTGTTTGAAAACAGTACTGATCCGCCATTAGATGCTCATCTCTTGTGGCATGTCTGAGCACCCTCGAATAAAACTGTGGGCCGGGGGGGCTTAAAGGGCCCTATTGACAGCAGGTGTTTGTCCTTGAGTGGTGTAGCATGGACAGCGCCGGTGTGTTCAGACCTCCCCTAACCTCAAACTGATTTTCTCAATGCTACAGGATACACATGTAATGTTTTTATCCACTTTCTCCTTCCTTCCCTTTCCTCCCTCATTGTCTGACTGGGGGAAATTATGTGGGAGATAATATTAGGGTTCTGCTGTTTCCCCTGAGCAGATACCTATTTCCAGATCTTTCAGAGGGGTCGCAATTCATGCAGAGAAGGAAAAAAGGCGTCCTTGTTTTAGTGTGAGGGAATATTTATTTGCTGCGTACCCAGCAGAACATCCTCTCAGGTGTTTGTGTGTGTGTGCCCGCCTGACCCAGAGAAACTTATGACTGGAGAACTTTTAGATGCCATGTGTTGAGCCTCTATTAGCAATTTAACAGTTCTGACACTTTCATACAGTTTTCTAGCTAGTAATAGCACTTTTTAATCTCCCACAATGCCCACTGAGATCCTGTTGCCTTCTTAAGTAGTATTTTATTGGACAGCTTTTACTTAGTAATATATTGGTGTGGTATCTGTATGTTTACTTGAAGTATTAGTTCACTTCAAAATGAAAATTACCCCATGATTTACTCACCTCAAGCCTTGAGGTGAGTAAATTATGGGGTAATTTTCATTTTAAAATGAACTAATCCTTTAAGAATAGAATTTGTGTACTTTTTCCACCACTGGTTTTGACCAACACAGGCTCATTGGAAATACGCCTCTACAATTTTTCAAAGCTCCAAAAACATAATTACTGTATACATACAATTCACTGCCATTTCCAGCTGAAGTTAACTAGGGTGGCAGTAACACGTTTTAAACAACATTTATTCCTAAAATAACTTTAATTCCTTTTCTCACAAATTATGATAGGTATGAGTCCCATGAAACACGATAAAACTGGCTAATGTAGAAACAGGCTAATTTGGCATTGTTGCTTCAGCAAATGCGTTTGTATCAAACATTTGCTGTTGTTAGCATTAAAGGATAAGTTTAGGGTTTAGCGTAGGTGCTACATTATGATACATTTACATAGAAAACAAGGAATTACGTTTTGTATGAATGGCTTGGTTATGGTTTTGGAGTAACCAAGATCTTCTCAGCACTGAATTTCTTTATTTCTGCAATGTTTTCAATGAAGAACGCAACAGCACCACATCTAGTGGTTTGAACTGAATAGGCTAACAAAAACATTAAAACGCAACAACGACTCTTACATCATCATCATTGCATCTTGCGTGCCAAAGCTGCCTGACGCACACCTTTTTTTTTGCATTCAAATGTGGATTTTTATTTTAAGGTCAACGAATATTCGAAATTCGAATTGTAATTTGACAGCTCTCTATGTCTGATGTAATTAATCCTTGCCTGATTCATGCTCATTTGTTTCATGGTAAAATGAACACGCTTTTAGCTTCTCACAGGATATTTCACTTTGAAAGTGTCATGAATTGTGCAAAAAGGCAACATAATATCATTTTGCAGAAACGTCACCTGGCACATTTTTCCAATTAGCCTAGATTGGTTATGACAGTTTGTTGAATCACTTTGTTAAATTTGAGGTACCTTGTTGCTTCTGACCTGACTCATAAAATTGATTTTAAATTTGGTTAAAAGTACTAATCAAAATATTGTTCTTGTTCATTTTTGCTGGAACTACTGTTCCAAGGACATGTTTTCTTGCTGCACTGGTATTTGTTGTGGTGCTAAAATTGTCTTGTTGTAGTGGGCAGATTGAGACACATTCTTGGAAAGCACACGGTGGGCAGCAGGCTCTCTCCATGCACTGATGACACACAACACCATGCTCAATTAGCCCTACAGTTGGCTTAATGACCGCTGAGAGTCAAAGACACAGTTTCTGCATGATTCAGGAAAGAGGTGTGAACCTGGACAGAGAAAGATGTCGCCCAGTTCTCTGGGATTTCCCTTCCAGTCCACTGCTCAGAGTTTTGCCGTGAGTGATCATTGCTGTTTCACACCACTGACATTTTAAATGCCAAAAACATCTATATGGTTATTGATTAATTAATATAATATAAATATATTTCTTTAATAACTTAAAGGGTTAGTTCACCCTCATGTCATTCCAAACCTGTAAGTCCTTTGTTCATCTTTGAAACACAAATAAAGACATTTTTGATGAAATCCAAGAGGTTTTTTGTCCTCAACAGAAAGCAGCAAAATTATCACATTCAAGGTCCAGAAAAGTAGTAAAAACATAGTTAAAATAGTCGATGTGACTACAGTGGTTCAACCTTAATGTTATGAAGTGACGAGAATACTTTTTGTGCGCAAAAACAAAACAAAAATAACGACTTTATTCAGCAAATTTGTCTCTCCCCTCATTCTCCTATGCTATTTTCGTTACTGCACTTCCAGGTTCTATGTCAGAATGCTGACTTAGTATTGGCCAGTGCCTGTTCACATGAGCAGCACAACGCATGCGTGTGATGCTTTTGCAGGAGCCGGCCAATACTGAGCCGGCATTGTGACGTAAACACGGAAGTGCTGAACTGCGTTCCCTGCATACACTGCATCTGACAGGGTAGAGAAGAAATTGTTGAATAAAGTTATTTTTTTGTTTTTGTGCACAAAAAGTATTCTCGTCGCTTCATAACATTAAGGTTGAACCACTGTAGTCACGTTGACTATTTTAATGATGTCTTTAATTATACCTTTCTGGACCCTGAATGATGGTAATTACGTTGGTTTCTATGACCCTAAATCAGCAGGGTCGCCTTTAGAGATTAAAATTCTTCAAAAATTGTGCTCCAAGATGATGTTTAGTAGATTCCATTAAAAACATATAGTTAGTTGTCAGACATGTTTAACAAGCACAGCATTGAGTTTCTTTGTCTTGATGGACTGTTGTACCTCTTCATTATTTGTGAGTATTTTCGTGGCCAAGAGCAGCTTGCAGTGAGCTCAGAATGACGTTTCCTTAGAGATGAGAAAATGGACAGATGGAGGGTTTGGATGCTGTTGGCTCAATTAGCACACATTTCAGTCCCGCTGCAGCTCTCTGTTGCGGACAGCCAGTCCCAACCTTTTATAATTATGGGGTTCCAGCCAAACAAGGGCCAGCCTGAGAGATCACTGAGCTCCTTGCAAAAAGAACTGCCATTTTTTGATGGAGCGTTATTCACGCCGAATGGCGTAGGTGTTAAATACTGCAGTATGGGGTGACCCACCACTGATTGTCTTGAGAAGAACAACTCTTCTCCCTGACTGCGATTAGCACCTCCCTTCGGGATATAGACTAGTTCAAGCAAGCCCTAGGTTGGATAAACAGGTTCTTTCAAGTCTTACTGTCAAGTGGCAGAAGGACCTCAGCCTTTGTCATTAATTTGTTGTCTGTTGTTGATGCCGAGGGAAGATTGTGAAGCTCTGGGAATTATAACTGCTCCCTAATAACCACAGAGCAGGGAAATGATGCTCCTGACCTCAGACCTCTGGAAAGCCACTGGGATCACCTTGCTATGATTAACACAGAAGCTGAAATTCACAAAGGAGGCTTGACTAACAAAAAGAGTTAAATGTTTCGCTTCCTTCCTTTCATTTGTCCGTGTGCTCCTTACTTCTGTCATCCCGAAATCGATGGGTAAATCTTGACTGTCACTCTCTCAACCAGCTTCACAGGCTTCAGAGCTGGAGGTCATGGCCCCCATCGATCCGTCAGCCTGGTTGCCGTCTGGCTCGCTGATGGATTCGTTCCCCCAAGCTTGGACGACTAGCGCAGGCTTCTGAGAGAGAGATTTGTCCCTAGCAAGCAACTTCAAGCTTGTGTTTAGCTGTAGCTTTAGACTTACTCTGTTAGCTCTTATCTTAGTTGTTCTGTTCCTTTTTTCTTCTAAACAGATCTACACTAATTTTTAATCAATGAAACACAATTTTGTTTGTTTTGTTTGTCACAAACACTTGTTGTCAGCGTGCCAAAGGTGTGTCAGAATCAGTATCATGTGGTATCATGTTCAAACCATAAAGTGCATTGTTGTATCATGCTGGTGCTCCGCCTAGAAGGGTTCAGGGAGAGTTCAGAAAGGTTGGACTAGATCTAGACATTGTGCGACTTTGTGGTTGGGTTTCATGTAGCATGTGGCACTGAGCTGTAGTGTGTTACACTGAAGCTGATCTGGCTGTCTTTATTTCCCTGACATCCAACCCTCTCTCACTCAGCTTAACCAATAACAGCTGACAGCTGCTGCATATCGAGCCCTGAAGAGTTCTGAAGGGTGAAAAGGTTTGATTTTGGTAAAATTTTGGGGCGGTGCTTTAAATGCCCGTATTTTAGTTTGTTATGGGAAGAGCACATGTAATGGGAGTTGGGTTTCCTTGTCAAATCTTCACAGTATATTTCAGGGTTTTTTTTTGTTTTGTTTTTTATTAAAATAAATTGAGGGTTGTTGTACTGAGATATTCATACTCGAAAGGAAAAACTGACAAAAATGTTATTCCCTAGTGTAGATTCGGAATTGGGAACACGTTCAATTCACCCCCTTTCACCCCCACCTTCTCTGTCAGTGTCACTTTACTGTGCCGCCTGCTCAAAATGGCCAGAGTTTTGCTTTGATCCAGGCACACCTTTGATTCCAAAGCCTTTACAGAGCAGTATTACGAAGGCAAACAAGAAACGTCAGAGTAGGCAAGTAGAGGTGCTTGATAGTAGTATGCTGTTGACAGGCCTTAGCACATTTTCTTGCCTTCTTTTACCCCTTTTGGTGGTTCGTGGCTGGAAAAATTAGCTTCACACCAGCCCCTTAATTCTGCTGGTCTCGAAACAGCAACCACCAATGTCAGTGACCAGGTGGTGGGAGAATATCCTCACCACATTACTGATGAGAATTAAAAACTAGATTGTACTAGATCACTCCCATTACAATCGATCTTCCAGTTACATTGGAAGCACCCTGTGCACTGTTGCATGCTGTTGCATTATAACACTACTCCAGAATCAGTCTAAAATACTGCTGCTGTGATTTGTTTTGGTTCCTTTTTAATGAGGATCTCTCGTGCTACAGCTCTCCTCATGTGTCTACACTGTCTGTCAATATTTGTTAGAATTCAAGACACTTTTCCTGGTTGAAACTATTGCTAGTTGCTTGGCCTTATATACTTTCAATCCTTCATATATTTGTCTACACCAGCCCAGCCACTTTAGGTTTCTAATCCCTCTTTCCCTCCAGAATCCCTGAAGGGATTCTGTTTGATCAGGTCCAAAACCACCATACTTTGTCCTCACGTGTGGAACAGTGAGGAGCATCTCTGGATAAATGAAAAACTTAGTCCACTGTTACCTTCCAACAAATCCTGAAGACACATATCTTTAATATTTGTTTGCAACAGATCTCAAATGGATTACTGTACTTGTTTCAGTCCTGCTAATTTTATGCACTGCTAAGATCTGAGTTTGTTGTAGGACTGGGTTAAAAAAGTTGATTTCTTGACTTAAATAGGTGACTCATTAAATAAATCTGTTTTTATGAGTCACCTATATTTCAAAAAATGAGTTGTGAATTGAAATCAAATCATAAAATTTGTGTCAATACCTAGCCCTTGTGTGTTGAATTTACTCATCATGGACTCCTCTGTAGCGTTGGGATCAATGACATGACACTGACACATGACACTTTTTTTTTTTGTCCTGTCTATTTAAGTATTCAAAAATACATTAAAATGTATTTTTAATGTACCTCCTCTATGATGAGCATGATTTTTAAATTAAGTTTTTTTAAGGGCATAAAATCAAAATGAAGAAAAAAGCCTAAATATAAATATTGTTTTCCACAAAATGGACAGCCAACATACAGAAAAAACAAAACAAAACAGAAAGTGATATCAAAGAAAGCATACCTTCATGACATTCTGACAAGATCAATACAGTATGAATCTTAAAATATCAGATAATTTGACATTTTTATGAAAGTTAGTTCAGGTGGTAAAATGTCATGTGGTGCGACTCCAAAAACGTAATGACATTTATTAATTATTTATTAATTGTTAATTCATAGTATTTGTAATAAATAAATAAAATACTCTTTACCATGAAAAATAAATGTATGAAATACTGTTCATAATAAATTCATAATAAATATTGTATTCAGTGGCGAAGCTACAGGTGGGCCCAGGTGGGCGTGGGCTCACCCGCTTTGAATTGTGGCCCACCCAAAATAGTTGGTCATTTTCTAAAAAGATGTATGACATATTTAATAAGCGATTAAAAAGTTAAATGCCGTTTTCTAAGGTCCGTTGCTGGCGGTTCCATAGTTTCCCCTCTCCCTATAGGGGTATTTCACATGCTTGTCAAAATGAAAAGTTTGATTCATCAGTTTCTGTTAGTCCCGCCTAGGATGTAATGGTAAGATTTGCACGTTTGTGGAATGTGGAGTTGAATTTGAAAATTGTGAAGCAAATATGAATTAGTCGATACATTAAAAGCCTAATTTGTATATATATTTGGATATGTACTGCTGCAAGAAACCAAGCAATGAAACCGCACAATTCCCATAACTCACATCCCAGTGTTTAACCAGAAGTCGTTTCAGTATATTGCAGTATTGCAAAGGTAAGTACAAACATTTATAGTGTAGGCTATAGTTAAAAGATTGTAAACATTAATTCATATTGTTGCTATCGTGCAGTACACCTCGTATCTCCAAATTTCATCTTTTTTTCATTTTTTTTTTTCATAAATCATTACTATTGTTCACCTCTCTGTGGGTTTTGAAATATTTAACCAATAATAACTTTTAAAAAAGTATTAAAAAGAGCTTATGACTAAACCTCGTAACACCTCTATTGTGAATGAAGTGCCTCACGCTGTTTGGAAAGAGATCTACAATATTAGGTCTGATTGTTTAAAAAAGTACAGCATTTTCTCATACTCTCCAAATAGCCTGTGTTTAGCACTTCATCTTTAATTACATGAGATATTAATGTAAAAAAAAACATGATGTCCGCATAGCTACAGTAAACTTTATAACCTGTAAGTTGCTGAAAACGTAATGCACTTTCTGCTTCAGATGCGGCTGTTAATGACAGGCAAAGCATGCATCTCTGATTTTCTCAGAAATTTGCTGGTCAAAAACCTAATAACTCCATTTGAACTTGATTTTGGTAAAATGGAAATAATATAGTCTTACGTGCAAGTGTCTGACCATATATAAATTCATTCATTCATGTAGGTTATTTGCTGTTTTGTAACTTTGAACTTGAAACTGTGCTACATTTTTTCCTGATAATTTGGCATGCAGTTTTCATACCCGATACAATTATAGGATTTGCCCACCCTGTTTTATGTAGGCCCACCCAACATTTCTGGCTACGACCCTGATTGTATTACTTTTTACCTGGTTAAAATTTTGACATTTTTAGTGTCAATAAATTTCAGTCTTTCTTGAAAAAGGTTTACAAGTTTTATTTTGTTTTTTTTTGTTTTTTAAACCACTTGAAACCAACATGAATACAAATAGCACATTTCTAAGAACTTGGCACATGTTTTTTTTTTTTTTTTTTTTTGAGACTTATGTCATTGACCCATGTGTTCAATACCCTGGACATGTATTATTTTAACCGTAATGTGATACTGTTTGTAATCATGGTAATTTGAAATTATTACATTGTATTAGGTTTCATTTTTTCTGTAAGGCATAGCTTAGCATGCAGCAGGCATTCCCATCCTATCCCAGGAATAGCCATTAACATGATTTGTGCAGTTTATTGTAAGCCAGTTTCGTAAGCATCTGCTAAGAACATAAATGTAAATGTCGACGTGTCATGTACAAGGTCATGAAAAATGCATTACTTCTGTCGGCTAAGCACTCGCCCTTTTCATCAGTGTTGGCCGCCTTAGTGCTCTGTAAGAAATATAAAATAGCCCTTGAAAGAGAGGGGCCCTATTTTCTCTGGCTTAGATAGAAGCATTAGGATGATTTTTTTTAGGTAGTTTACATATCCTTTCCATGCATTTTCCTGTTCGCCGTTTTTTGTGACATGATAAACCTCTGATCTCGGTTCATTACTTTTCATGAAAAGGTTGTGCCCTGTGATCTGACCGCAAACAGAAACCGAGGGGACTCCACGGGGATCCATTCTCACTGTTGTCACCTTTTACAAAGAAAAACACAACTAATGCATGACTGCTACATGAAAGGGCAAGAAGAGGAGGACGAGTCTGGTGACAACAGATGTATCTCCTAGCCAAGTCTGTCATCTTGTCACTGTAGAATAGTGTTTGGAAAAGAAAACCTAAGCAGACCTTGTTGGGATGGCGGTGGGGGGTGTGGAGGATGGGGATCCTGGGAAATGGGCGGTAGTTGGGGCTTGGGTTACTTGTGTTTTGGCCCTCTCTACCCAGGGGGCTGCACCGCACTGCCACCGTCTTCTACTCCTGTGGGCGTTTCAGACACACTGATACAGTCGCCTCAATAGGCTCGGGTTTCCAGTTTCCCCACTGGCCGATGCAGGCTGCAGATAACTTTGTCTCCATGCTTGTATCTTTTATCTCACATCTGGGAGTCTTGCCTGGGAGCTGGATGGTGACTACACTACCTGCTTTGTCTCGGCCCTTGTCATTACAAGGCTCAGGTTGCGGGCGGAGCTGGCGGACCTCCACCTGAGCCAACCCATCGTGCGCACTCCCAAACATGCGCGACCATTGGGTTTTTTAGGGGTGTGTCCTACATTACCTGGTGTAGGTTAAAGTGGGGGGAAAACACAGGTCTTGATGGCTCTGCAAGTTCTGATGGTTATCTAAGAAATTATCCCTCTGTAATTGCTATGAAAGAATGTTGCCTGAACGTTTGGATGGATTTCACTCCACCTCCCAGCTCGCTGTGCTCGCATGCCCATGCGGAATGTATCCAGGGTTTGCTTGTCCATTTAGCTTTCCTATGTGCTGATCCAAATTAGAGATGGAAAAGGAAAAAAAAACACACTGATAAACTATCCTGTTAAAGTCTGTGTTCTCTACTGTGACGTCTATCCGAGTGAAACGGCATCTGAAATGAGAGGGCGGGACTTGATTTCGTCCTTCGGGAATTAATTGGATCGTTGGAAGTTGGGCGTTGCTAACAAAATGGAGGCAGATCTAAATGCCCATTTGCAGTCAGTTGTGGGGGATTTCTCTCCACCGGACTCACTGCCAGCACCCTCATTTTACTGTAGGAACTTTATTTATTGAGGATGACGACGAGGAGGATGGTCAGTGGTACTAAACAGTGAGAGAGAGCATGTGCGAGAGACAAGGACGTTCAGTATGGCAGTGCCGCTATAGGTCAACGGTACTAAACAGTGAGAGAGAGTGCATGCAAGAGGCTGACTGACAATGCGTGTCCGCTGGTGTGATGCGCTGGTT
Organism: Elopichthys bambusa; assembly: GCA_037101425.1. Classification (NCBI taxonomy): domain Eukaryota; kingdom Metazoa; phylum Chordata; class Actinopteri; order Cypriniformes; family Xenocyprididae; genus Elopichthys; species Elopichthys bambusa. The sequence continues at coordinate 8,756,424 of CM074452.1, read as the reverse complement.
TCGGTTCATTCTTATGGAAGTTGAGCCTCACGTTAGCACGTAAGTTAAGTGTGACTCTCAACTTCCATAGGAATGAATTTAAAAACGCTCAGGTCACTTGCTCCAGTGGACACGCAGCCGGACTGACTGACTGAGTATGTCCATGAAGTTGTCATTCATGAAATTTTTTTTTGTTTGCCATGTTCAAAGAGTTTTCGGAATATCCTTTCAATGTTTAAGGGTACTGTACACCCCAATGACTGGCATCAGCGGTGGTTAATGTATTGATCTATAAAGTGAAACATCAGCTTTAGCATTTCCCCCGCTTACCCCAGCCACAGCATTTACCCCTTACGTCACTGGATCTGCTGGCAGTTCCAGATAGCTCCGCCCCTGAGCCATAGCATGTGACAGGAAGAGACAATAAGTCGTTTTGAGGGGGAGGGGAGGTTAATGTTTTTGAAGTGCACGGATAAATCATTTATAATTAATACTACAATATTCCATAAAAAATAAGGATTGTCAATTTTGATTTTATGGCGACTTTAAATTTGCAGTCAAAACAAAACAAAAAAACTGGCAGCTATGTTAATAAATAACAGTGACAGTGTTTTAGGGATTACGGTATGGTGTATTGTTGCCTATATATTTTTCAACTTATAACCTTATATTACATTTGGTGATATGTTTACAGTGTGTACTAATCTACATGGGCTATCAAAATCTGCTTTTTACATTAAAATATTCTGATGACCACCATAATAATACAGGTGGTATAGTAGAAAGCCACATGATGAATCAGAGTTCATCATACAGTAGTCAACCAAAATGCCTGTTAATGCCACGTGTTCCACTGCTGTAAGGCTGTGGTTGTAAATACAACCCAGTCACACGTGAAACTCATTCGCTAGAATTGTGACATTTTCATTTGTAAATGAAGATAAAATATTGAAATAAATTATGGGTAATAATAATACTAATATAACATTATAAGATTTAATTTCAACTAATTATTTATCATATAAATGCCATATAAATGACTACTGTTAAAATTAAACATTACAATGACGGCAGTGCTTGGAAGTGTGCTTACTTTCTACTGTACAGTACCTAGCCAGTATTTTAGATTATTACACATTAAAGAGGTGTGCATTATAACAGGAAAAAATATATTTGGAATGCCACGGCTTCAAAAATACAGAAATTTACTGAGAATCTGACAAAGGTAACGTCTTGGGTAAAAGCAAAGGCTCTCAGTCCTGCTTGAATTAGTTTTAAATAACAAACTCATACATAAGTTCAAAAATACTAAATTTGCTCCTGTGCATATGAATTATTTTAACCACAGTGTTTTTCTTAAACACTGTGACCACAAGCATCAAATCTAGCCCATTGGAAAGCCAAGGTTTATGCTACTCGCGAAAATGCGCTTTGATACATTCGCCTGATGACTTGTAGAAGTATATGGTTAAAGCGCTACTTAGTAGTCAAATGCTGCAAATGCTTTGTTGCATTGCTGAAATGGTGATGGTACTCGTGGTGGCAAAACACTTATTCTGGACAGTACCGTCTGTATGTGGTGTGTCCATAAAACATGGCCAATATTTGAATATAGACCGTGCACAGGGTCATACACACAAAGATAAAATGCCATCAGGTGTACACACATATTACACTAAAATAATGCTAATTTTTTTTACTAAATAACAGAAAATGTAATAAAAACAGAGTTCTGGGAATGTCCCTTTACTGTTTTTTTTCCCCTCAGTAAATTATTCACAAATTGATCATTTTTACTTGCAAAAAACATTTTTTTTAATTTTACATAAATGTATTTACAGTAAAATTACATATGATGCAATGATTTCAAAGGGCTTGAATGAAGCGTGTTTGGGACCATATGAAAGTATTAGAGGATGTAGCGCCGAAAGATCATTATAGTAAACGACCCTGAGCGCTTATGATGTAAACTGTTCCTTTCTTTTGGCGCACTGATCACTTTAATCTGTAGAAACAGTAAAATGGTGCAATTATGTCCTACAGTCTGGATGGAACTAAGCCGAGGTCCGTAACTGGACCGTGGTTCACCATTTGAATACCACTGTCTTACACTAATTAAGGGTACTTAATTAAGGGTCATGTTAATCTTGAGTACCTATAAAGTAGTATTGCATCCTTCATATCTCCAAAGAGTCTTATAAAAGACAGATACAACATACCGATTCCTTCCGAAAACTGTTGAGCTCCTGGAGGTGTGCCGTGAGTGGAGCTAAAGAGTCACAACACACATAGTACATCATTGCATTATCCCTGGATAACTTTTGATTCACTATACGTTCGTGCTGTTTACATTACATGGATTTGAGAGTCGATTGCCAACAAAACACAGACATTTGATGCAGTTTTACAGATTTCCTGGGATCTTTTATCGCTGGGACCGCTCCATCTTTCAGTTTCAAACGATCTGCAAATCCAGCATCGAACTGGGCCTTGTTTATAAAACATTCGTCACTGAAAATGCCGGGAACAAACAAACACACTTGCACAACTGCCTGGAAAAACAAACTGCATCCACTGTTCCTTTAACACTGTGCAGCGCTTCCGAGTCGTGCCGACGATTTCCATAACCCGAACGAAACACGTCGGTGGGCGTGCTCTTGCTCTTGCTCTGGTTGATGTGTGTACACACTCTTCCGGGAGAAGTGCCCAATAAGGAATTCAGCCCTTTATGACGTCATACAGGGCCATAATCGAAAAAAAAAAAAAACTTTCTGGAACTTATACAAACGCTGAAGGAGTGTATTTGGCACAGAAATACTCCAGTGTACGTTCAACTCGTTTTTTGGCCATGTTTAGCATGAGAATCCAATACTTTAACAGTGTAAATAAGTCAGAATTTATGAAACCGCATTAGACATCCCCTTTAAGTTAACCCTTAGCAGTGGGGTAAAGTTTCCTAAACTATACTCAGTCATATAGGCTATGGGTCAAGAATCCAACTACATAGCCAAAATTAGAGTAGCTAGACATCTTTGTATACCTTGTCGAAAAACCAGCATCTACACAAAAGAAAGATCTTTTTGCATTCCGATTCTGACATCCAAAGGCACAAGAAGACATATTTTTCCTTATTTCGTGGTTCTTGCCTGTTTTCCTTCACTTGTTACCACTGTTTTTTCTGCCACCATAATGCACACGCAACTGCAGTGACGTAACTATGACGTCTACTCCCAAATGCTCTATTGCATAAGCCAAAACTATTTTATAATTTAAAGAAATAGTGTCCATTGTTATGCTCTTAAAGTGTAAACCCATTGTACCAATGTACCCAAATTCACCCTACAATATTTAGTCAAAATACACAGATCAATTTCAATGGAGAAAGATATTTTTTTGAATAGGGTTAGATGTCTCTTGTCAGGGTTTTGGGTTAAAGTTTATAAAAATGGCAGAAGTTAGCAAAACTGCTAATTGCTTATGGCATCCGTAGAACAAAAAGAAAAAAAGAAATGTTTGTGATGTTTTGGGATGATCTCTCTCATGCGCACACACATACAAAAAACACATGGTTTATGATTATGGTTTATCATGTTCCTGCCGTTTTGTCTCATTCTCTTTTTATTAGCAAAAGCAGGCGTTCTGAAAGCCCCTGACTAAAGAAGCCACAGATTCCACACAACAGCCCTTTCTTAACGAAACTAGTTAGACAAAAGTTCATTTTTGGGTTAGCACATCATGTTGAGGATCTTTTTAAAAAGTTTCTTCTCTCAAGAAAAGCATGGAAACAGTGCTTTTAGGGGAAAGGATTCAGTGCAAGATTGCAAGACTGAGTGGGACGATGGTGAGGTGAGAAAGAAAAGAATACATCAAGCCCTTTTAAAAGAAGCCAGGCAAGATGAGAGCGGCGAGTGGATGAGAGTCCGTCACCCAATCCTTCTCCTGCGGGCCGGGGCGGGCTTTATAATGTTATTACACTGCACTTTGCTAATGGTGTTAAAAAAGACAAAGAGGGCAGGTCAGGGAGAGTGGGATGGGTGATACACTTAGCTTTAGAGTGCATGGCATTACCATCATTTTCTGTTTGATACCCTCTGACAAACCCAGTCCTTTTTTTATGCCGAGAGGCAGAAACCTGAGAGCAGTGTTCTCAAACTATTTTTTGTTTTTGTTTTGGGATTGACAATTAGGCAGAGGGCATTAGAGTTTGTATGTGTGTGACATGTTTGACCTTTTTGGTTCAAATGTGGAAAACAGCTTAAAGTTTTCTGTGTGTGTACATGGTTTTCTGTCCCTAAATTGATGTCCCCATGAGGAAACAAGCTTATAAATCATATAGAATTTCTTTTTGAAAATGTAAAAAATGCAGAGTTTTCTGTGATGGATAGGGTTAGTGTAAGGGGAAAGAATATATGGTTTGTGTGTGTGTGCGTGCATGTCTGTGTCTGTGTGAGACATTTACAGGGTTTCCTGCATATGCATGTGTGTCTAGTTTTACATGCATGTGTACACGCGTCAGTACGCACGAGCGTGCCCCACTCGCAGAGCATCTCGCTGCGCTCTTGTTTGTTTGTTTGCTATGGTGTATTTTCTAAGACAGGTGTTTACTCACCCCATGATGAGAAAAACAGCATGTTATCACACTGTGGAGAAAAAGCACTCACAATCACACTGCGCAGATCCCAGCAGCCCCCTAGAGGAGGTAACATGCAAAGAGAATGGATTTTTAATCTCTTTAATCGCAGTAATCTGGTACTATGCCATGAAATCCACATTTTATACAACCTGAAAGAGATTACATATGGCTGAGGTAAAAAGGGTTAACAGTGCACTTAATGTATGTTTTCCATGTTTCACCTGTTCAAATGTTTTCAGAATATATTTGTACAATACCATGTACAATACCATTCAAAAGTTTAGGGTAGGTTTTTAATGATTTTAAAATAAGTCACTTATGTGCACTAAGGCTGCATTTATTGATCAAAAATACAATGAAAATACAGTATTAATATTATGAAATATTATTAAAAATTAAAATAACTAAATAAAAAAGGTAACACTTTACAATAAGGTTCATTAGTTGAATATTAGTTAATGTATTAACTAACATGAACTAACCATGAGCAATACATTTGTTACTGCATTTACTAATCTTTGTTAACACTAGTTAATGAAAATACAGTTGTTCATTGTTTGTTCATGTTAGTTCACAGTGCATTAACTAATGTTAACAAGATTTTAATAATGTATTAGTAATTGTTGAAATTAACATTAACAATGATCAATAAATGCTGTATAAGTGCAGTTCATTATTAGTTCATGTTAACCAATGTAGTTAACTAACCTTATTGTAAAGTGTTACCAATAAAATAACTATATTTTAATATGTAATTTATTCCTGTGATGACAAAGCTGGAATTTCACCAGCCAACTTGTAGTTACTTACAGCGTCACATGATCCTTTAGAAATCAATCTAATTTATGCTCAAGAAACATTTCTTCTTATTATTATTATTAATGTTGAACATTTTTTGCTGCTTTATATTTTTGTGGACAATTTTTTTCAACAGCAAAAAAACTTAATTTATTTGAAATAGAAATCTTTTTTTAACATTATAAATGTCTATTCTGTCACTTTTGATTAATTTAATATGTCCTTGCTGAATGAAAGTATTCATTTCTTAAAAAAAAAAAAAAAATTGACCCCAAACTTACCATTCAACTTTTTTGTTGCCAGATTCCTTTTTCTTTCTTTCTTTCTTTCTTTCTTTCTTTCTTTCTTTCTTTCTTTCTTTCTTTCTTTCTTTCTTTCTTTCTTTCTTTCTTTCTTTCTTTCTTTCATTTATTTTGCAATTTTTACATATAGTTGAGTGGGTGAATGTGAGTTATATTTGATTAAAATGTCTCTGCTCATAGGATACTTGAATTAGGATTTTTTTCTCTCATTTTTGATGAAGACTTTAGTATGGAAACACTGTCCAAAGGGGCTTGGAGCTGCTGTTTTATAATATATATATTTTTTATTAATATTTTGTTATATATTAATATAATTTATAAAATAAGTAAATATGTGTAAGATTATAAATGTGTGTGTGTATACAATATAAAGTGTGTGTGTAAATTTTTGTATAAATATTACCTCTTAGGGATTGTGCTGGTAATTATAATAAACTTAGAAAGTTAGAAGTGTGCAGGTACGCTATAATTTCAAAGTCTTGAAGTTTCAAAATCGTTCATCTTCAAAATGTCTTGTTTAATTTAATATGTTACTTTTAATTATTTGTGAAATTGAGCAATTTTTGAGTGAAAACTGTTTCAAAGTTTGTTAAAAAACACCAGTTTTTTTTTTTTTTTTTTTTTTTTTCAGTGTATTGTGTGATGAAGGTGCATGTGTGTTTTTTGCTTCAGGTAAACCTTGTTTTCAAGGTGTGTGTGCCAGAAAAATCCCTTTTAATCTCTCTCGTCTGCCGTTACCACCCACAAACTACTGCTGTTTCTCTTGCTCACACACAGGCCTTCCCTGCTTCCACAACCCTGCAGATAGATTGCTGTTTTGTTTTGTTTTTGTTAGATTTGGGAGGAAATAAATAGTTTCTTCACTCAGAAAAATATGTATTATGGTTGAGAGTGTGTGTGTTGTAGGAAGTCTGTGAGTGTCGTGGTGGTTTGTGGTGTTTTAAGCGTTGTGTTGTTAAAGGTGGAACAGTGTGCATTGGTTTAGGCAGTGTGTGTTTTGGGGGGTGGTAAAGGATAAAGACGGGATGCAGAGTGGCTTCTCAACAGGGATCTGCAGGTATGAGGAAGTTTCTTAGCTGAGCCATTAAATCCCAGAAGCCTCATTACACTCGCTGTCAGAGCTTTTGGTGACGATGAGATCCATACGTGCTAATTTAAAATAAATGCCAGACATCCTCAGCTCATAATAACAGTATTTATCATAAAGTTTGAGAAAAGTTCATTTAAAAGGGGGAAAAATCCCTCAAATACAGTGGTGTACAAGTATCTGAGACCACTCTGACAATCTAGGACTCAAAATCTGATATAAACCTGTAAAGTTTTAAGATTTTGAAAACATTAGAGAAAAGTTAAATAAATATTGGTAACACTTTAGTATAGGGAACAAATATAAACTATTAACTATGACTTTTTTCCTCAATAAAATCCTAATTTACTGCTTATTAACAGTTAATCAGGTATTTGTTAAGTTTGGGTATTGGGTAGGATTAAAAATGCATAATAAAGGCATTAATATGTGCTTAATAAGTACTAATAAAAAGCCAATATTCTAGTAATATGCATGCTAATAAGCAACTAGTTAAAAGACTCTAAAATAAAGTGTTACCTAAATATTTCGGTTATTGGTCGAAATTAGAATATTTATTGTTTAATCATTAAATATGCTAAATCATTGAATCTGTTTCAGACTAATTTTGTGTCCTTATCCAGAAGTACTTTATGTTGGAGTCATGGCAGTGTTCATGCTACAACAGGTGCATTGGTGACCTGGGTCTGAATCCATCTCAGGCCATTTCCTGATCCCTCTTTCCATCATTTCCTGTTGCTTCTATACTGTTCTGGTTGATTAAAGGCAAAAAGCCCAATTTAAAAATTTGTTGTTTTCAAAAATGTAATATGTGTAAGCAGTTTACATAGACTGATGTAAACATGCAGAGTAGCTGAACTGAGGTAGTGAAGCTGCTGTGTGTGTAAACATCTTCCATTAGCAGCCCATTAGAGCTGCAGTAAAATGACAGAGAGCATCCCAGCGCAGCTGCTCTGGCTTTTGTTCTGCTTTTGATAATAGAACACAGATTTGTTTGCAGTTCTTTCATTCGCCGGACTGCACTGGTCATTTCTATTTTCTTCCACTGTCTTTCAGTGACTAAATGTCTTACAAAGCAGGCCGAGGCATAAAAATGTAATTAAATAAGGGGGTGTATTGTCGCCGCAAGGACAGGGCACTTTTATCTAACAATGGCCAAGGGTAAATGAGGACACCATGTGAAGAAAAGGTGGATGTGATCATTGACCTTCCAAGAGAACACACAGCACCTGGATAATTATGCACACACAGACCTACTCAACTGAACGTATAACTTTGTGTTAAAGAAGGGTTAAGAAAGGAGCACAAAACAACTATTACTTTTTCTCTCACACGGGGCACATGTGTTTTGTCCCCTAGGGCTTTTGTCCTATTCTTTTTCTTTTTTGTTTTTGTTTTTCTCAACCATCCCCCCTGACAAAGATTTTTAGCCCTGGCTGAACGTCAGCTGGGATAACGTTTGCATAAATGCTGTGATAGAAAAATTGCTCAAGCAGAGTTGGAATAACAGGAGAGATTGCGGGGAGATGTGGAGGGAAAAGGGGGCCATGGAGGTCTCGGCGTCTGCCTGACACAAAGAACAATAAACATGTTCCACATGGGGAGAGGTAGTCCACAGACCAAGCCCAAGCTGAGCATGTGGAAATGGGTTCCAGACCTAGAGCCGTCGGCACAAAGGGCCATTCTCGCTCACATGCACACAAACACACTCATGCTAAACCCTGTCTGCCCTCCCCCTTGGTTCGGCATAAACACTGGGCTGAAACTCATGCAGGCCCAGCGTATAGCCCTGCAGCACGCTGGAGGTGGTGATGCATTTGAAGGAGAATTACCCTGAAGTGTGTGAGGCTTGTGCCAGGTTATTAGCTGGCTGTGTTTGCCCTAAACTATTATGGCCAGGTCATTGGTTAATTGCAAAATAAACACACATATTTGCTTTGGCTGCAACTCAACTAAAGGTTCAGGACAGACAAAACCAACAAGAACTTCTAAATGAGGGCCAAACTCCACAAAACCTTCACAAACTCATCATTTTTGTTTGACCTGGCAGAGCTTGGCAAACTTTAGCATCTGCTCTGTGGCCAGTTGTGGTGCAAAATGTAATGAATGACTTGGCTTAGAATCTAGGGCTTTCTAAAGACGAACAGGCTTGTCTCGTCTCGTTTCTCTCTCCTTGCAGGCAGCTGGACTGTCTTTATCCAGTTGTATAGAGGTAGACCCCAACCTTCGGTGGTTGTAGAAATATAATCCATAGATGTTTTATTTATAAACACTCAAAACCACTTTTCCACTTTATTAGTCCAATTCTGAAATTCACAACATTGCTTGAGAGACACACATTAAAGGCTCAAATAGTCAAAGCGGCTCTGTTTGTACCAACCAGGAGCCTCTAAATACCATGATAAATCATGGATTCTGTCTTATCTGATCTACTCTCTTGGTTTTAACCTTTTCCATTAAAGATGCTTCCTACTATGGGCCTCAAAACAGACTCTTCTACAGGCAAACATTTACTAAAGGAAGTTCTGAAATCTGGAGCTGAGGCTTTCTGCCGGCCAGACACTGCCTTAAATCACAGCACTTCAAACCCCTTCTTTAACCGCAACCGCCAGGAAAGTTCACCCAGAGAGTCACTCTCCTTCTAAACACGCCAAACGAGAGTGGTTTGGTCTGATTAATTGATGTCCTGTGGGGATGATAGAGGCTGAAGAATGAACCAAAGACCCAGAGAGCCCCAAAATCCAGAGCTGGATTTCTGCACACATACATTTCCTCCAGATGGGAAGAGCAAGTACAGGTTTTGCACTTTAGGATGTAATATCTTATGGCCACACCAGTTGCACACATTAAAATTAAATCTAAAATTTTCATTATTTTAGAAGCCATCAATAAAGTAATGAATGGAACCAAATTTGTAAAGAAAAATGGCCTTAAATCGGCCTTAAAAATATCCTTTAATAGCTTTTTTTTTCTTTTGCTTCACCTTAATTATTGCAAATAACCCTACTTCCATTAATTGCTGTATAGTGTTGAGTTGGCTCGTTATTTGTTTTTTTTAGAGGTTAAAAAGGTTGTAAGTTATAGGTTCAAAATCGTTTTTTCAAGAGAACTTGAGGAATATTGCATTGCATTGCAGAAACAACTGAGACAAGTGTAGACATAATATAAAAAAATGAAAGTGAAGTAGATAGCAAAGCTCAGATAATTTGGTTTCCATGAGTTCATACATTCAGACTTTTGATTACTTAGGTTATCTTGACAAATCTCAGCCCACATTATTGAGAAATCTTAGGAGAAAGTTCTGAAAAAAAAACTTTAGCAAAGGTCCCAATTTGTTATCCATTCAATCTCAGTCCTAAAATGAGGATATCTTGTGAGTTTTTTACTTAGGTTGATTAAAAGAATGAAAGTGTTCTTTCTAAAATCAAAAAGGCTCTTTTTTGGCATCAGGCTGTAGAACCTTTTTTGGGTTCTAACTGGATTGTTGACATGATGAAAATATCACACTGAGAAAGGGAGGCTATACAGCTCATTTAGAGCTGATATGAGATCAGCTGTTGATGTAGCAGTGGAGGAGGAGGAGTTCAGGGAGGTCTGATCAGGACTGTGCTCAGAGGACTTGAGGAGGTAGACTGGTGAATACAGTGTGATTGATGAAGCGAGCTCACCTAACTGCATGCATTAGCTCTCTCTAAACATTCTGGGCTCACTTATTGATATTTCCATCTGTCATCTCCCCCCTCTGCCACTCTGTACCCACAAGCCACCGGCTGTAAGGTCATTTTTTATAACAAGATACTTTTGAATCAAAGGGAATGACGTGTTGCCTCAATGTGTTGGATCATTTGGCCGACTCCTCCGGATTTAATGACATCTGGGAGTGAAAGGGAGGAAGGGGCATTGATATCGATTTGTTAAGGCATAATGCACCATATGAATCTGAAAGAGATATGCCTGACCCACGAAATGTGTAGTAATGATAACGCACTTTGTATTAAAGGGCCGCTAACACATGTTTTTATGGCAGAGTGATTAAATTTAGTGCTCCGTAAACATCAGGAGGGTCCTATGGCGAAATTCTGCTTCCATTACTCTTCACTGAGCTCTCGAAATCGTTTACTGGAAAGCTGTGATTAGAGGCAAACTGACACAAAAACACACAAGAAGAAAATAAGACGGAGTACACGCATCTCTGCAGAGAATGAAGCATTTTCCCTTGCCAGGAAGAGAAATATTGAGGTGCTGAGGCGCTATAAGATGAACATGATTTTTTTTTTTTTTTTTTTTTTCAGATGTTTTATTGAGCTTGTTGGCTACGAGGCGAACTAGGACAACATCAGTGATATGTAGTCCATGTTGCCGTTTATATAAGCACGGGGGTTTAAAGTATTGCTGATGGACAAGGAAAAAAGTGACAGAAAAAAAATGGAGAAAGGGATAAAGTCATGCAGTGTGAATGAGGTTGTTCTCTGGGCTACGATGATAAGGCAAGGAGACGTCTGGAGGAGCTTCATGTGCTGCTACAGCTGGTGTTTGGCCTGGCTTGGCCCTTTGACAGTAATTCCAGACCTAGATTAGCTGTCATCCTATGCCAAATCTCACTCCAAACCCCCCGCCTACTGCCCCCTTACCCCCTGGCCCTGTCCCTGCCCTCTCTCCCCTGAAAGACCTCCAGACATGTGATGTTCTGATTAATATAGACTACACTCACAGCCGACAAAATGAAGCTTTTGAATTTTCTTTGTGTATCATGTGTTACTTTGCTTTTTTGGGAAAGAGGTTTTATAGTTTGTAAAAGTCTTTAGTTTCTTTCCGAAACCTGCCTCCAGATCATAGACACTCTCCAAATGCAAAGACTTTTCTAAAAGATACCTTATTTTGTAGGGATGGGCGATACCACTTATTTTCTTTTCGATACGATGCCGATACTTTCAAGGCCAATATTGCCGATATCGATACCAATACAATACCTCTAATCTGAATTTAAAAATATTTATTTTAATTTATTTTAAAATTTCTTAAATTATTGAATTACTAAGAGTAAAATGAGTATTGATACCCACTTAACATTATATTTGAAAGTTATTTTAAGGCGAGACACTACAGGTGAATAGGGATTTTTTTTTTTAAATTTGAAGATATCACTTTGAAACTTCTCCAGTTTAGTACTGGCATAAACATAAGAAAAAAATGTATTACAAGTTTTGGGTAAATTTATGTTTTAATATGCAAATGAGGCCTTATATACTTAAATATACGCTAATTTGCATACATTTCCAAAAACAAAATCTGGAAATTGGAAAGGTCCAGGTTTAAAATTCTTGGTTCTATTTGCTGACATATTAGATGAAAGGGCTTTTACAGAGGGGATTCTGGATATCTTATTTTGTGCTTTAGTAAATTAGAGAATACTGACAATAGCCTTAAAAAAATATATTTTTGCCATGTTTTTTTTTTTTTTTTTGAGTAAAAGGACCTATAACTCAGGATAGGAATGATATATCAACAAATCCCTCTGTAAAAGCCTTCAGAATATAGTTAAGTATAAGTCTGGAAAAGTTGGTGCCTGTAGGTGCTACTGAAGTGGATATATCTGACTCTGAGTGTGAGAAAAAACTAATTTTGAGAAAACGGCCTTTTAAAGTTTTATATTGAATAATTTTATACATTTCTATTGAAACCCCCAACCTACAAACAAAATATATATTCAGTTTATTAATATCAGTATTATGTAATATTTAAAACACATGGAAATTGATAAATGAATAAATTATTAATAACAATAGCCTTAAGCTGAAGTGAACTACCTTAAGAAACACACATAACAGCAGTCACAAAAACTGCGATGAGGCACTCGCTGATGGGGTTTCATTGTCTAATCTGTTGTTTACTTTTTTTTTACTAGCTCTTGCAAGTGACAGCTGTTGCCGTCTTTTCTGTGAAAGTTTATGAGCTGATTTCGGTGTTGTCGGCATTTTCTCTCAGGCGCAGAATAAACAAGGAAGCGTGACGTGTGTGAACCAATCATGTAGTCGAAATTCACATCGACCAATCAGATGTGGTTTTCGGCTGTAGATTCCCCGGCAAACTTTCATGGTTGGTTATTTCTACAAAGGAAATGCCCATATTTGGATTAGACAGAGCTGTAAATGAGACTGAGAGCTTTACAATGATACCAGGCATGACGTGTTTCTGTGAATGGAGATGGCACGGGAGCTCGCATTAGAATGCTAACTTTTGGTGATTTCCGATAGAAATCTAAAGGCGCAAGTTAACAAAATATAATGAAATAACCACCTTAATGTGTAATGTTGACATATTTTTTATTTTGACATGAAAGCTTACATGTTAAGGAAGCAAACTGGCCCAAAATCTCAAAATTTACCACTGCATGAAAAAACAATGTTTTCACCTGCCTTGTCTCGCCTTAACATTCAGTATGCCTTAATTGCAACTTATTCGATTATAGTTTTGTTTACACATGGTTAAAATGATTACTTGTAGTGGTAACCATGGAAATATACAAATACTATAGGCCTAGCTGAACTATGGTCACTGTAGTAATGGTTCATTTTCATGAGAGACTGCTAGTGATAGCCTGTTGCACCCATAAAATACAACCTTTGTATTTTGACAGTGTATCAACATTAGTTACAGAATAGAACCAAAGTCCATTTAAGTGTTATTCTATAGTCTTTGATAGAACATCAATATGAACTTTTATGTTCAATTTAAATAAATGTAATTGCACTAACTATGTAGGCTACTATTTCATTTTGTTTGTTGTGAAATAACTCAAACATATTATGTTTTTTTCTGTCTTCTGTTAAGCATTGTTCTGGGCTGCGTTTCCCAAAAGCATCAGTGGTTTCTTACGATACTAAACGCAGTCCTGTTTAAATGTATTGTTGGCAGTGAGTGAATTGTGATTGATTGGTTCTGACTTGCAACATTTGCGTGTATTCAGATGAGCAGGAAAACAGTTCTACTACACAATTATTCGCTAACATATGTTATTTGTCCAATTCAATGCATATTGTATATTATATTAACAATAGTTAAACAAACAAAATCAATGGTAAAAAAAAAACAAAAAAAAAACAAAACATCTTAGTATTGATATTTTTATTTGAGTATCGATACTTTCAATACTCAACATCAGTATTTGGAAAACATTTGTAATGTAATGTGGTGCAACTAACATAAGGAAACATCAGATCATTTGAACTTTTTATGACAAGGCAAGGTTAGATCAGCTTGTTAAATGTCATGTGGCGCAACTCAAAAAACATATATTTGTGCAAAATTTATTTAAAAAAATCAATTTAAATAAGGATTAAGTTGTGTACGCTCATGTATTCAAGATGTAATAATTTATTATTAGGTTATTCTTCATTATGTTTTTTTTATTTTTTTTTTAAAGTGCATCATTCTTTTTGCATCATCTGTATTTTTTTATAAAGCATAAGTTGCTGCCTATTTAAAATGTTTCATATCTGTCATTTATGAGGTTCCATTTCAGTGGGGATGTAGACAACGAGGCAGCTCACTGGTTTTTGGCACAGACCTTTTGTGTGTAAGGTTTTGTTAACCCAGTGCATTTCTTCTGATTTCATCTTGTCTTTGTTTCACTTTGATATTCTGTTAAATTGGATGAAGCGCCTTGGTATGGTTTCTCGTAGTGTGAACACTTGATTTGAGTTTGCTGTCTTATGTTCTGTAGTGTCTGTAGTGAAGGGGGCTGCTTTGATGGTGTGAAGAATGGAGGATGGAGCAGGTGTGTCAACTGCACTGGTGACAAACCATTAGAGTCTCTCGGCTGGAGCCGTTAGATCTTATTCATGTAATTTTCACACTGTGGACAGAAAAAGAGGATCTGAAGAACTCAGGTTCGCAGACACACACATGTTTGTGTTTTGCTGTGTCTGTTTTCTTGGTGAAAACCAGATGTATAGTTAAAAAAAGTTATTTTATCAAAATAAAATACAGGGTTTTAAAGGGATTAAATACCTTCCTTGTAGAACATTTTTATTATGTCAATATCAGTAAAAAAAAAAAAAAATCTGTGGTTTTTCTGTGTCCACAGAAGAAAGGAAGGCTGAATAAATTGATGTGAGAATGAGTAAATGATAAGAGAATTTTCATTTTTGGGTGAATTATCCCTATAACGTCCAAATGCTTTCTAGGTCCACGGTATATCCACACGGAAGTTCGTCTGCACATGAAGTCGCAATTCCAGCGAAGTGACTGCTGTTTCTGTGTCTTGAGTCGTACCTTCCTGCAGGTGCTCAATTTGTGTCTAAATTGCCCCAGCCAGCAAACTCATTTCAGAAAAGCTGGGCTGAAGCCAGACTGTGTGAAAACACTTAATGAAGTGGCTTTCTCTCTCTGAACCCATCAATCTCTGCTCATCCACTTCCACTTGGTCATTCCAGTCAGTTCGGCCTTTAGCACCAAGTCCCCCTAGACCAGTCCCATCCTGTCACATGCAACATGGAGGATATCCCCACTATGAGTGACAGGAGCTTCTAGCAATTTTTTTTTTTATCTGATAAAAGAGTTTTGTGTTAAAAGATGTTACATTATCAATCTTCGGCCTGTCACTGTGAGAACTTTTGCAGTTTTATAAATCTCAAGTAAGTTGTTTGTGTTTATTTTTGCAGATTCTTGCATGGTGAATACACAGTAGAGGTGGCTATCAACGACTACCTGGACATCTACTGTCCACACTATGAGGACCATCTTCCTCAGGAGCGCATGGAACGCTACATCCTTTTCATGGTCAACTATGATGGCTACACCACCTGCAACCACCACATGAAAGGCTTCAAGCGCTGGGAATGCAACCGCCCAATGAGTCCAAATGGGCCCCTTAAGTTCTCAGAGAAGTTCCAGCTGTTCACACCCTTCTCTCTGGGCTTTGAGTTTCGCCCAGGCCACGAATACTACTACATCTGTGAGTAGCCTTCTCCTTTCTAACTCTCAGACTTCAACTTTGAATCCCTCATCTATGTTTTCTTGTGACCAGGTGTCAGTATGGCCCCAGGGTGCAATCATTCACTGAACTGATGGTTCTTGGGTTACAGGAACTGGGGGTGTAGAGGGTAAAGGATGACTTAATAAGGATGCGTAGACTTCACAACAACATCTGATCAATAACATGTGCCACATGGTTCAGTCTGCTGAAACCTGTTATGTGGTCTCTAGAGGCATATGGCTGAAAGAAAAAATAAAGTATGTGCCAGTCAGTCTTTGGTTAATGTTATAAAGATATGGTTTATGGAACCAAATGCAAAGTTTAACTGTAACTTAAAATTACAGGTTACATATCTTGAATTTACATAAAACCAATTTGTTATGCACAATGTTGTATTTGAAGCAGAATGTTGTTTGTAAGTGGCTAGTAAACTATGACTCATCTACAGTAGCCAGCTTTTCCCAGAGTAAACAGAGAGAAACATAAGTCTCCTGAAATCTCCCTGATTTGATATCACAAGAATAACATTCAATTTTGTTCTTCCCTCTCGGTTTTTGTGTTGTTATTTCCCTGGTGTTTGTCTCTGAAGGAAGATTTTATCAGGTTTGATGAAGACTGAAGGATTGGGTCTTCAAATCAGCAGGAGCTTAAAGCGATAGTTTACCCAAAAATGAAAACTCTAACATTACCTTTTTGTAATTCCAAACCAGTATGCCTTTCTTTCATGGAACATAAAAGAGATATTTAGCTGAATTTTGTTGCCGCTCTTTTCTATACAATGAAAGTGAATGGGGACCAAGGGCTGTTGAGTTCCAAAAATGACTAAAAGCACAATAAATATTGTATTTTTATGTAAGAAATACAGTATTGTTATGTAACTTTTATGGCTTTTTTTCTTTTTTTTCTTTTTTTTTATAAATCTTGATGGCCCCTGGTCACATTCACTTTTGTTGTATGCTAAACTTCTCAGTTGTGCTCCAAAGAAAGCTGTTTCCTCCTTATCTAACCATTTAATTTTGGTGCATTATGCCAGGTGGACCACTTTTTTCCAAAGCCAACATTTATTGGAGACATTTATTACAGCAATTTGAATGTCTAGGAGTCATCGGAGCAGAAAGTCCTGTTCTACTCCTGAACTTCCCTGGGAGGAGAGTTTGGCAGTGTCCTGATGTCTCCGTCTGATGAAAATGTCAATTTGTTGAATGGCATGTGCACTATTAGCTGTGCACTTTGCCTCTCTGGGTGAGATCGGTGCAAAACCAGTTACCAAGGCCATCATGCGTAACTGTCCAAATTATGCTGATTGGTCAAATCATATTTAACAGAAGGATCCTGATGGGAGTAATTGCATCTGCAGCTTCTGGGGTGCCATCCATTACCATTTTTCAGATAACAACAGCTAAAAGCCATTAACCTGGAGGGGGAGTTTTTGGCTCGGGATGGTGCCCGATGACAGGCCTAACACCTCTTCCTCTGGAGGCGGCCCGCCCACCGCCTCAAGGTCAGACCTTCGCCTGGCCGGACGAATCAAGTGGGGTTGTGCTTTATCCTCTTCTTTCGCTCTCACTTGCATGACAGGGGGGAATTTGCTGGGGTGCATCTGTCCCTGTTTCACTAATGGTCTTGTGAAAGGTGTCCTTTGGCCTGATAAAAAGGGCTCCCGCTGGGCACAGGCAAAAGGAAAAGGCTCAGGGCAACACGCCGGATGCATTAATGAGGCATTTTTTTCCCCTCTTTTTTTTTTTACTCTCACTTATTCTTTTTTTGTCTGTGTATGTTTATTCTGACTTTTAGAAGAGAGAACGGAGTTTGAGAGAAAAGTTTTCCTGTGATAAAAGAATGCAGCTTTTCATCCTAAATGAATGCAGCTCATTAAGTAGAATGGCATGATTTTTACCGCTCACCCTGCTTACCATGTCCCGGATTGCCATCCCTGCGCCCTCAGAGATCGGCAGTAGTTTAGAGATTTGGTGCTCAGAGGGACACAACTTGTAGCTCATGACTATAACCACCCATTGTGTGCCTGGACACCTGATCCTAAAAGCATAGTCACACAAATTGCTCTTTTGATATCTAAAAGCACATTTGTCCTAATAATCGTTGAAGATTTATTTCTAATAGTTCCTGGCCATCTGTTGTATCTAAAAGGCAAAGATTTAGAAGCCAGAAATACTGAGGGCTTTCTGTGCTTAAAGGAGTAGTAATACCTTTTACTATGTAACAAAAAGACTGATGATAATGCTAACTTTTATCAACACAAGTAAAACACGTCATGGTCTTAAAAAGATAGCTCACCTAAAGATGAAAATGTTGTTCTGAACCCAACTTGATATCATGAGAACATTTTACTATTTTATGTTTTGCCGAATTGGATTTCATTCATACAATTTTAATTCGTATAAAAACATGATTTTAAAAATCTAATTCATCTGAATTTGCCAACAATTTGATGAAACGTAAAATAGTTGCCATTAGTTCCAGACCTTTTTGACTTTCTTCATTAAAACACAAACAACAACAGAAAATTAGAAGTATATTCGTTCTGCTCTTTTGCATACAATGATGGTGAATGTAGGATGCTGTCAAACTCCAAAGGGGACAACAACAAAAGCACTGTTAAGTATAAATCTCATTCATGTTCAGATATGGCACATCAAAACTCATCAAAACAGGTTTGTAATGTCATTGGTTCTTACATGTCTTGTACCTAAACACGTCAATGCAAGTTTGAACATGAAGTGAAAATGAGATTTGATAGCAGTAGCAGACATAATTGTGGACACACATTTCAGTATTTTCCTCACAAAAAGCTATCGTATGGCTTTATAGGACTTGTAATATAGTGCACAGGTCATATGTGCTACATTTATGGTACTTATATGGTGTTTTCTGTTTATTTTTGGAGCTTGATACTAGTGCTGCACGGTTAATTGAAATTAAACCGAACACATTTTGGCAAAGGCTGTGATTTATTTATTTAATTTTTATGCACAGCTTGTCAGAAAGCACGGCTCTGTGATCAGTAATAAATGCTGTTCCATCTGAAAGCCAGAGGGTGCTCTCACGTAGAAACTCAAATATGCTTTGCATGGGCATCATACTATCGCTGTAGCTGAATAAACAGATTATTTAAACGCTTTAATAGATTAAACATATAAAGATTTATTAGATTTACACTAATAAACACACGACTACAACAATATATAGTTTATCTGAGTTCTTCAAGCCCTCTCTGGTATTTTCATGATAATAATGTATATTTATAATGCAATGCTAATCGACATTGCCTTTATCACTGTATAGAATACTGTGAAATATGTTGTGTGCCTTATTCTTTGTAAGAAGCCACATCATCTCACAGGATGTTATTTAAAACACTCAACTGATGGTATGAAGTGAGTTTAAAGTAAAAACATGTTATAAAATGTTGTCTTTTGTTGGACAAGAGGTTCATAAATGCTTCTCATGTTTGGAAAGATGTTTGATGCATGTTGCTTTTTCAAATGCATGTTATAAGTAACTCAAACTCGCAGTGCTTTGAGATGGTGCAGCATTTATTACTGATCACAGAGTCATGCTTCACTGACAAGCTGCAAATAAAATAAATCGTAGCCATTGAGATTTTATAATGACGGTTTATCCACAATTTCGGGTTAATTTCGATGAATCGTGCAGCCCTACTTGATGCTTTAGCTTTTGTTATACTTTCATTAAATGGAAGAAAAAAAATAGTCCACTGAAGAAAAAGAAAAGGGTTTGGAAAAACATGAGGGTGAATAAATAGAGACAGAATTTTCTTAAAGTTATAAATTATTAGTTGTAAAGTTATAAATTCCTAAGTCCTTTTGTAATTTAGCATGATTCATAAATGTGGCTAAATATATCACTGTATGCTAGTCTGACTCAAAGCAGGCACAGAGTGTCTCAAATGAAAATCGCTTCAAATATCATGGCTGTCCAGGGATTTGACGTGGTGGGCGTCACAGAATTGTCACCAAACCAGCAGGGCGTCCCAGACCTTCCTTCCAGCCATGGGACATTTTCACCCCAGTTGCAAGGGGAAAACAGAGACACAGAAGAGGGTCAATCAAAGAAAAAAAGAAATGAAAGAAAGAACCCAGGGTTCAAAGTTTGCACTCGAGGCTGGGTGTTTCTTATGCCTGTCCTGAGCTGTTTTTAATGCAGTCCGCCCTGTCGCTTGGTGCGAGACCCGCTATTATGCACCTTTTGTTCAAGACAGCGGCCTGGGCTGAGAAGTACTTAGTCTGGCTATTCATCAGACGAGGCCGTCTCCTCCTCCAGAGAAGTGTTTGGCTACTATCAATATTGTTGCTGTCATGGCCCCTGGGGTTATGAGGCAAAGGGGTCTGCCACAGGGTTATGGGGGGGGGGTCTGGTTTGGTATCCCACAACAATAGAGGATGTCCATCACCTTTGGGTCAACCCCGCCTCGACCCACCAGAGAGGGTGACTGAGTGAATGGCAACTGTGACATTCTCACAGGCCTGTGTGCTTGAATACAGCAAATGAGAATTTCGGAGACTCCCAGCACACACACACAATACGCCAGATCTCTGATAGCCCTCTGTTCATACAAACACACTTTCAAAAATCACTCTTTTGTTATAATTCTCTTCATGTGTCCATAATCACAACACAAGTAAATGTTTGTGTTAATTTAGTCAGAAAGTTTCCTTTCACCAAATATTTTACATTTACATTTTAATGATGAAATGAAAAGAAGAAGAAGAAAAAAAAACAAAAAAACAATTACACTGGCACTTTTAGACTAGTTTAATAGCCTTTTTTTTTTACTGAAAACACCGTGTCTATGGGGTACTTTCAAAACATTTCTTTGTTTCCTTGAAAATTTCAACCAGCCCGACATAGTAGCAGTGGCTCAAACAATGGTGTGAGTTTGGGGCAGATCTAGTTGTTTTCCTGACCAATAAAAGATGGGACAGGAGTGTTTGAGAAATCTTTTTTTAATTAGCAGTTCAAGATTAGTTGATGATGATAGTTGCATAGAAAACAACTTTGAGATGTCATTTACAAACACAAACACGCAATTTGATATTGAAAAATTTGATATTTTTCATATAATTAAGTAGATTTCAGTCTTTCTCTTACAACTGAATGATTGTATAATTAATCACCATATTAATTATCCATTGTATTTACATGGTACTTGAGAATTAAAGAATACTTTAGTACTAACATTGTACAATGTACAATACATAGTTGTGGTACTTTTTAAAAGTCTTTAAAGTGCATTAAAAATGCTGTATAAAAGAAATGTATGAATAACAGAGTGATTTATGTTGTTCACTAAAGTAAACTGTAACCTCAGATTTTGATATTGTATTTTTTGACAGTATGAGAACACCATGTGCCAATTTTATATCCACACACTTAAGAACACCTGTTAGAGCAGAATTCACCTAAAAGAAGCTTTTTGTGCATTACACATCAGCTCTCCATTAGCTGAGCCGCTGAGTGATTTGTGGTAATTGCTAAAGGAATTTTTATGTATCTGAAGAGCAAGCTGAAAACTGTGTCATGGCAAAATCATGATTTGTTTTCCATTTGCAATCTTAAAAAATAGCCAAAAATCCATTTGTGTGCTTTTGAAGGAGATGAGGGGAAACGAGTGCCAGAATGAAGTTAGACTTTCAATGGAGAACAGACTCTAAGTGCTTTTTTTATGTGTAGTGTGTATGAGGTTAAAAGAGGGAGAGACTCACATGGCAGAGTAATGGAAATTTGTTCATTGCTCTCCAGGTAAATGTTGTGTCTGGTTCAGAGAGTACAATAGCCCCTGGTTGCCATGGTGTCAGTAGACATGGCCTTACCAACGAGACTGAATCTCACATGTGTTTACTGTCGGAGGACCACATGGTCTTTGTCTTGACTTTTTATACGTTGCAATGCAATAAAGCACAACAGTAAAGTTTCAGAAGTTACAACAGAAGTAATCATTCTACCAGCCGGGGCTAATGGTCATGCTTGCTAACCAGGCTAACCTATATATTAGGGATGTGTCTGATGCTGAATACCTTATTTGGAAAGACATGGATAATGGCTTCAAAACTAATAACAAATTCTACTGAATAGGAAATATATTTGGCAGGCGCAGTCAGTTTTCAAGTTTGCTGGATAACAGGTGAGTATAGGAATTAAAAGCTCGGCCAAATATTGATAAGTAAGCATCAACATTTGTAAGTTTACCCTAAACCTAAAGCCAAGTTTACACTACAGGACTTTAAACGTCGGCAGATCATTGTGCTGTTCAGACTACGTGACTTGCTGTGGAGTCTTGAAGTGGTTGTGGTGTTCACACTACGTAAATGATCCACAACAGGAGGTTACACACTACACGAGCTGATGACAACTGTCACTCAACGACTTTATTTGAAAATAGATGTTGGGAGGAAATTAGATTCAATTTTGAATTCAATTTAATTAAAATTAAAATAACCCTTTCACACATAAGTTTAAAACATTCTGGCTGACCTCCCAGAGTTAAGGTGACTGTTATTTTAGAACATTTCCCTTTATTGTTTCCATGACGACGTGTCATGCTTGTCACACATGACACACCGGCATGGCCAGCCGGCCACGCTATATGACAGATGTATTGCTTTTCTCACCATGTCATCAACTATCTGATATTCCAATTCTCAAATTTGTCATTTAAAAACCTATAGAATGACCTTGATCTTAATATATAACGTGAATTCATCTATTTGTCCCGAAATACATGTGGCCGGTGAACTGGGAAAACAATAGAGTGAGCTTTATAGTTACTTACACAGTGTGATGTGATCTGATATGAATAAACGTTGGCAAATTATATTTGAATGGATTGTTATTGCTGCTTCTATAGTCATCAATGTATATTTCATTTGCTGTTGCGTCGCGACACGTGACACCACAGGATATCGAGTCGGCCGACAGCTCCAGATATTTAGCATGCTAGATATTTGTCTGGCGTCTGCGACGCGTCAGCAAGCCTCTTTGATGCGTCGTTGAGTAGTTCACACAAAGATTGGCGAGCGCCGATCACCTGCTGATTTTCTCCCGATCACAGCCCGACCTGACGGCGAGCTCGTTAACTTGCAAATCGGGCTTAAATCGGGCTTATAATCCTGTAGTGTAAACTTGGCATAACAGGGAGCCAGTGCAAGGACTCCAAAATGGGAGTAATATGATCTCTTATCCTAGTTCTAGTAAGGATTCTAGCAGCCAAATTTTGCACTACTTGCAATTTGTTTAAGGTAGCTTTTGACACCCCAGCCCACAAGACATTACAATAATCAATATGGGAAAACACAGTGTTAATCAGTCTCTCAGCAGCATTGGACGCAATCTGGCAATATTTCTAAGATGGAAGAAAAATGTTTTCTCAGAGCTTTGTCAATGTCTACTAAAATACTACATCTTACACCTTTTCTACTACTTTATATGTCTATTTAAATGTTTATGTTCTTAGAGCCAGCAAGCATTTATGTATTAACTTGTTCAGATTTGTATAGTAAAAGATATTTTAGCAATTTTCAACCATATTTTATTTCAACTTCCATGTTTTCTTATCAGCTATTTTATGATTGTCTTGACATAACACAAAGTTCGTATGGAAGATGATAAAAAAAATCTGAATAGAGACACAGACAAATAATTTTGAGATTGTTACAGATATAGATACAGATATAGATAAGATATTGGCTCCGCTGCACAGCCCTACTATATATACAGTACCATATCTGTACAATCCCAGTAAAAGAGATTAATCTAAATTTATTTAGTTATTTATTCTATGACTTATATACAGACAAATAAATATTTACTTTATATTAATTATGTTAAAATAATAATAAAAATATGAATTATTTTAATATTAGTTATGTAAATGCCCATATTTCATAATAGCAAGACTATGAATTAAAATTAAATGATTTAACGCCTACAGGTTTTAATAAAAAGTGATGTCTGAAATGTACATCTAATTCATAGATTTTTTTTAATAACCCAATGAATGAATACAATAAGTATTAAATAAGGCTGTTTGATTCCAAAATATTTTTTTTTTTTTTTTTTTTTTTTTTTTTTGAATGGGCTCCGATTCCTGGTTCTGGAATCTGAGAATCTAGAATCGATTCCTCACTGTTGTTTTCAACTCTTTGAAAGATTGGAGAAACATATTCAGCAAATCTCACTGTAAACAAAGGATATAAAGGTTGTAGAAAGTAGCCTTCTTATAATATGAAGCTATACATGTAAACATAAAGATACATTTAGCTCTGATTGATTTTAAAGTAATTTTGGCTGCCCCTGAAATGGGTCATAGCCAGCAGTGAATATGCTAAAATACACTCATTCATGGAAGAATGCAGGAACATAAAGTGTCTAAATAAAGTGTCTTTGCACTGTTCAGTTCATTAGAATGATTAACCTTAAAACTCTTTTGACTGAATAAATCTCACAAATGTTGATATTCAGATAAAAGGACAAAATTAAAAATAGCGTAGCCATTTGTCAAAAGTGTTGAGATGAGATTTTGTGCCATGTATGGCCAAGAGAAAAAATTAAGGTGGGGGGTCGTCTTGCCCCGGAGTGCATCTTACCCCATCATTTTAATACTTATGACCTCCAGCCCTTTATTATAAGTTTTACTCTGCACAATTGTCTTTGATTCAGTTATGTCATTTGCAGGGTGTGATGAGTAGTTTTTAAATAGTATTTTAAGTAGTCTTAAAATAAGTATAAATTCTATAAAAGTATAAGTATATACTGACACATTCGTTTTTTTTCCCTCTGATTTTCACTACTTTTCATAGTTTATAACACTGATTAATTTCTGAACTCTGAACTGTACTTTTAAGCCATTTCTAAGTAAATAATATCAAGTCACATAGTTTTATAAGTCTGTGAGGAATATTAACAGTAATTTTCACCCTCTCTGTCTCTCCACAGCCTCACCACACCCCAACCTCGGTGGGAAGCCGTGTTTGAAATTGAAGGTGTACGTCAAGCCTACGAGTGAGTATGTCCCAGCGTCTGCCCGCTGTGTCTGCTCTCTGTCTATTTATTTTATTTATGGTGATACTTGCAAATCTCACATCCCAATCCTCGTGTCCAGTTTGATTTAACTGAGCAGGTCAACGCTGGGAATTCTGTGAACACCTGTATTAACTCCAGTGATGGGTGAAATGCTTAGCTTTACTTTATTTATTTTCAGGAACTTTGTTCTCTTCGCTCTGGACCTCCACTGATGACTAAGACAGCTTGTTTTATGGGGCCGAAGGTTTCATGGGGCCGATCATTCATGATACCAGAAACGGTGGAGCGACAGTGTTGCCCCTCGGGGACACTCGCTGTAGGAAGCTATTCATCTCACACAGGGCAGATAACAATCAAAAAATGTTGACCTGCAGCTAATCAAGGCAAGCAGGTTCAGACGTTAAGAGACCTGCAGGGGCTCCCACACACAAGCCACAAACACCAGAATAGCCTGCAGTTAAACGCAGAGGTTTTGGTTTATTTAACCTCTCGTCCCAGGTAGATATGCCAGCTACGGGTAACACTGCTTAAATCACTAGACTTTAATTTACAGCATTTGCATTTATCACACCTTGACCTGCTTACTGTCAAAGAGGACTTGGCACTGTAAAATAGTCAGAAGTAAAACATAGCTGTGCTGCAAGAGGTGGACATGGAAAGATGCAGAGTGACATTTTGAATGCTCTATAGCATTTATACACACTTTACAGTTGTTTAGATGAAAAAAACAAAACAAAAAAAAACAACAACTTTTGAGTAGACATTCATATTTTTTTAAAGGTTCAGTAAGAAGTTTCTTAGTAAGGTTGAGAATCTAGAACCGGTTTTTATGCAGTAGACAACATATTTTTTAGGTCCATGCCATGGCACAACATGTTCTGATATCATAATAAAGGAAAAAATTAAATAATTAAATTCTTGAAAACCTTACTAAGTATTTGGCATAATCTTTTATTATTATTTTTAAAAAAAGGAAGAAAATTCTGATATAACTGCTCCTTAACAATTAAAAACAGTTTATCCGGCAAATCACTTAATGTGGTGCGACATGCAGGAAAAAAACAAAACAAAACAAAAAAAAAACATCAAACAGGAAATGTTATCATAGAGAGGACCCATCCAGACCCTCATGACTGCGTCAAGGTCAATAAATCATGATATGATTTTTTTTGTTTCTTTTGTTTTGTTTGTTTTTTTAATGACAAGGCAAGGTACGTTCAGTTTGTAAAATATGGTGAGACTCACCAAAAGTATTTTGATATTTCTAAAATATAATTTTTACCTTGAGAAAAATATATTTTTTTTAAAAGCATTGAATTGAGATGAGTACATACAATAGGGTGTAGAAAAATGTATAATCTTTTATTTGGTTAACCACATGACATTTTTAGAATCATTAAATCTAACAATAACTTTTCTTGGAAATGTTATAAAAGTACAAAACCATATGAAACCAACATGAATTCAGTGAGTACTAAAAACTAATGTACAATCTAAGAATGTGTAGTTTGAGGTCCCATATTTATGAAATGGAAATGGAAAAAGAATCACAATTAGAATTGTTAACTCCTTACAATTACCATGCCTATTTTCAGCCTATTTTTTTTTTTGTTTAGATGTTGTGTAAGTTTCGAGGAGAAGCCTCAGCTCATGTGACAGTCCATTAGCGTGATGTAATTGTTAGCTAACAGAAGTGTTCCAGAGAGCAGTTCAGACAATCACATGCAAATTGAAATAACGATCAACCTCTCACTCTATCATGTATCTATTTATAAGAGCACTCATGACTCCATCCAGCTTCTCAGAGATAATGTACACTGCCTTTCACAGCGATTAAATCACATGAGAGTCAAAAACTGACTGACCGCAAGTTCAATTGAAAGTATGAATTCAAATTCATAGTTCTCATCCTTTATCCACTATTGGGCTTCAGAGGTGTAGAAAGTTGTTGCAAAGGATTGCATATTGTTTTATTAGGGTGTGGGCTTAGGGGTGTTTTCATGAAATATTTATATGTGCATATACAGGATGGAAAGTAACAAAAAGAACAGCAGATGCCTGTCAGTGAAAAGCTTTATCATCCGGTGTGACCCCTCCATGTCATTGTGTATTTTCCTTCTCTCTGACTGGGTGGAATCTTAGTCTTGACACAAGGGTTAATCAAAACCCCAGACCCCATTATAATGTCTTTAGAGATCAAGGGACTGGAATTGTTAGACCTGAGACAAAAGCTCAATGAAAGGCAGGCTGGGAAAAAGAATGGGCCATGGGCTAGACGTGGAAGCAGTGAGAGAGTAAACAATGCACAGAAGCTGCATCCCATTTTACAAAATCACAACTGATTCTGTCCAAATCTGAGTGAAAATAGTATAGTATATCAAAGGTGTGATGAAAAAGAAATCTTGTGACAGTTCTCTTTTAATTTAATATGAAACAATTTAATATGAAAAATAATAGAATTAGCAAAGAATCATAAGTATGTGTTCAATTAGAAAAATTGTAGAAGCTATATAAACGTGCAAAATGTTAAATATATTTTATATATAAATATAAATGTAAAAAATTGTGTATATGTACACACACTATTTTAAATATATACACTACTGTTAAAAATTGGGGGTTGTTAAGATTTTATAATGTTTTGTAGAAGCATTTAGGAACAGCAGCAACTCAACCACGAAGCCAAAGACCACACAAAGTCAGTGCAAAGAGTGCTGAGAGTTGAGTTTCAGACTTCCACTGGCATTAATATCAGCGAAAACTGTGTGGCGGGAGCTTCATGGAATGGGTTTCCATGGCCGAGCAGCTCCATGCATCACCAAGCACAATGCCAAGTGTCAGATGGAGTGGTGTAAAGCACGCTGCCACTGGACTAATCACGAATCACGCTTCTCTGTTTGGCAGTCTGGGTTTGGCAGATACCAGGAGAATGTTACCTGCCTGAATGCATTGTGGCAACTGTAAAGTTTGGTGGAGGATGGACAATGGTATTGGGGCTGTTTTTCATGAGTCCCTTACTAGTCCCCTTACTTCCAGTGAAGGGAATTCTAATGCTTCACCAATACCAAGACATTTTGGACAATGTATGGCTCCAACTTTGTGGGAACAGTTTGAAGAAGGCCCTTTTCTATTCCAGCATGACACCATTGGAATGAACTGGAACGGAAATTGCCAGGCCTTCTTGTCCAACATCATTGCCTGGCCTCACAAATACTCTGCTGGATGAATGGGCAAAAATTCCTACAGAAACACACCAAAATCTTGTGGAAAGCCTTCCAAGAAGAGTAGAAGCAGTTATAGCTGCAAACGGACCAACTCCAAATGAATGCCTATGTATTTAGAATGCAGTGTTATTATATTCTCTGTTGGTGTAATGGTCAAGTGTCAGAATATATACAGAATCACAAAAGAAAAATGTGTTCTGTTCTGCACTTTTTTATATTTTGCAGATTCTATAATGAATATTTCTAATTATTAATACAGTACAGTAAGTCTAAAATGATTAGTCTAAAATCAAAAACATTCCACCAGACCAAATCATATAATCTAAATAAGACAGAGTCCCTCTGATGCTGAAACCGCTCCTGCAATAGTTATTTTCAATGATCAATGAATACCCTATAATCTCTCCTGTAATGAATATTCCTGAAATGCACATTGCTGTTGTTAGATTGTTTTCTACTGTTTGTAAGTAATGTGGAACAGACAGGAAGAGGCAAAGGTGCAACATGATTATTAATGTGCATTTCTTTCTCTTTTTTTTCTCTCTCAGATGACTCTCTGTACGAGTCTCCAGAGCCGTTCCTGACAGATGACTCCAGTGGTGGTTGGGCATTAACGCCCAGCCTGTGGCTCATGTTTTCATTGCTTCTGCTTCTGTGTCCCTCATAGCATTATAATCCACTGAGCCTGACCATGCCCAACCTGCCCCACCCCATCATACATTAAAATGACATGCCCTACCCCATGAGATCTGGAGTCTAGCCAGCAAACATTGCTCCTCACCTGCTCTTTGCACTGTTGATATGGATTTTTACCAACCCTGCAACCCAGCTGGACATCCGAAAACCATCTCTAATTTACAATGACAATATGCCCCGCCCAAATGCCTAAATATGGGCGTTCCTGCGTAGGCTCTTTTGCTCGACTGACAAAAGAAAAGTGAAGCGACCAGCATTTTTGAGTGTGCTGTACTTTTCTGCCTACATCCCACCATCATCCGCATGTCAAGAGATTCAAGTGACTGCCATCTGAATCGCTCTGTTTGTATGCGTTAACCACCTACCTGAGCCTTCACTGTCATCTGAGCTCAATTTTCACTAACGTGAGACCATAAAAGTGTGCGAGTGAGTTTGTGCTTGTAGGTGTGTGTATGCCGATGTTCGCATATGAACAAATGTACAGCAGCAGTCACAGTCCCTTACAAAATTACTAGAAAAAAATGTGTTCTAATTACTCATTGAGAGAAGAGACAATTCTATCTGTGAATCTGCCAAAGACACTACTTAAACTTTTTTAATAGGGGACATGGGGAAATGCTAGCTTTGATAAGAGATTACATGCAACCATGGAACATTTCAGGCTTTTAGATTCATGGGAGGGGAGGGGAGTGACAGACGACAATGTAGATTTTTCTATTATGATCTTTTTTTTGTCATACAAAAAACAAAAACAAAAAAACAAAAACAAGAATGTTGAGTAGATTAAAAAAACAATAGCTAAATATGGCCTTTTTCACTGGTGCTCAATCTGAAATAAGTTTGTCTGTCTCAAACTGCAAAAAAAAAAAAAAATAAAAAAATAATAATAATTTTCTTAGTGAGTATTTTTGACTTGTTTTCCAGTAAAAATATCAAAACCTTACAACATCTTACATTGATTTTTTTTATGCCATTGAAAAATTATGCAGCCCCTAAAGTGACAGAAAAAAAGACTTTCACATGAGAAAAAGTTTTGCATATGCACAAGAAACTTTCCTCTGAAAATGAAACATTTTCAGCAGAATGAAACATTTTCTCTTTCGCACTCACAACAGAATGAAAAATCCTCTTTTACATGTCAAGAGAACAGAAATGTTCTTATTTTTACACACAAGTTTTCCATATGTACATATTTCCAAATGTACATTTTTGTGCAAAACTGGGTAGACTTTTTTTTTTTTTTTTTTTGCATACAAAAAAGTTGCTTGTGCAAACAAAGTTTTAAAAAGTTTTTCATAATCACAAAAATAAAAATAGATTAAAAAAATCTTGTGTACATGTGAAAGTTTTGCACACAAGTTTTTTTGTACCCACGTAGAACGTTTCTTGTGCACATGGAGCAAATGCCACCTTAGGAGCTCTGTTACAAGTAATTTTGTTTTGTTTGTTTATTTTAAGTATAAATCTAACAAACTTTTGTGGTTTACACCTGAACAAGAAAAACAATTCAAGAAATATCCCCCAAAACATGTCTTAATATCTTAAGCAGTTTTACACAACACAAAAATACAGATTAAGAGAATGCATTTTTGCAGTGTATACAGTGCCAAGTGGAAGAGGGATGTCTGTGTCAAAGAAGTGTTTGTTGTCAGGTCGGCTTTCTAACTTTCGTCCCAGCCTGTGTCGCTCTCTTGTTCTCTTTGTATCTGCCTCTCTCTCTCTCTCTCTCTCTCTCTCTCTCTCTCTCTCTCTCTTTAGCTGTCATTTTTGAATGTGGTCTTTTCTATGTGCCGCCCCATCACGCATAGATCTCCCACACTTGCACTTGCTCCCTTTATACGTGCTGAGGAGGACCGCTGAATAAGAGGCCTCAGGACTCTGAGCGCCTGGTAACTGTGACATCATTGTGACATCACAGGCTTTGGCGTAAAGACTGAAGGACCAAGGCCTTGCACTGCAAATAGAAACGCTACATAACATGACTCCATATGAGGGATTAAAATCCACATAGCACTTCTGCTTTTTTGACAATTTCAAGAAAAAAATTAACAGAAAGGAGAAACTATGTGGGAATATTTGTGCGTTGGAATTGTTTTGTGACTGTAATAATATATGTCATGAAGATTTCACGGCAAGTCGGCATGGATTGTCTAAGAAAATGAAAAAAAAATTTTTTTTAAATGTGTGTTGGAACTTTTATATTTTACTTATTCCCGTGTTATTTTTAACTTTTCAAAAGAGCAGCAGAAATTATTCATATGTAATATGAAATTATAATGTAGACCCTTGAATTATTAGAGCAACGATGGTACCAGTTCTGCAGTTAAATGAGTCTAGACAAGTCAGATGTTGCTGTTGTTGTTGTTGTTGTTGTTGTTGTTTCCTGCTTGTATCACAATGCATTCTGGTACATGTAGTCCTGAATATTTTTTTTTCTCCAAGTGTTACTATGAGATTATTTTTATTTGTTAATCATGTGGATAAAACATATTTTGAGTTTCTATAAAATGTTCAAATGCTCTGGCAAAGGACAACTGCAAAAAAAAAAAAAAAGTAAAAAAATTAAATAAAGCTTTTTTTGTTTAAAATAGAAGATTTGTGATTTATTTTTTATGTTTTTTGAAAGACATTACTTTAAGCAATGATCCATTAAATTGATCATAATTTTCTATTTAAAAAAAAAAAAAAAATATATATATATTCTGTTTATTCTTCTCTCTATTCTTCACTAAATCCTGAAAAAAAGAGCATCACGGCTTCCACAAAAACAGCACAACTGTTTCAGCATTGACAATAATTAGAAATGTTTCTTGATCACCATATCAACATATTAGAATGATTTTTGAACTGTCTTCAGAGGTAGCATCCTAACCATCATGGAACCTCATTACATTTTACAACGGCAGCAAACTTAGCATGTTTAATACTTTTCAGTATTGAATTAAATTAAAGTTGTAGTGGATTCTGGATCCTTTTCAAATGATTTCAGAACAGTTTTTATAACTTGTTAAAATGCTCCCTCTGTAGGCAGCTCACTAGGTTTGGACTTTGAAGTATCCCAAAAATTCGAAAAGTCTAATCTGTTTGATCAACTTTTATTTATTTTTTTATCTTTTGTATTATAGAATTAGACATTTTTCATCAGTGTTACTTGTATTTTGATAAAAGCAAAGGATCTTAGACCAGACCAAATGAGTTCCAGAGACATCTTCAAAGATAAGGTAATGTATCAATCACACAGAAACCAGACAACATGAAAGCTCTTCCTTTGATTTTTATGTTTCTAACTTGGGGGGAAAAAGAAAGATTATCCATCAATTTAGCAGTGTAATTCAATAACTTAATCCCTGCTGGCCTTGTAACCCTCCAGGACTCTGAAAACTTCATTTTACACTGACAACACATTTTCCATTTCTAAATGTCTCTTTCTCTTGCTCTGTTTGTCTCTCACTAACACACAGACACCTTGTGTCCAAAGGCTATACTATTTGGGAAGGGATGGCAGTAAATGCATCTGAACGGCTGTAGTTTTCAGTAATGTTTGTAAGAGGGTCAGAAAATGGAGGCTGATAAGACTGAGTGCTGAGCTTGGTCTCATGCAGCGATGGAAACCACAGTGCCATGGGAGTCTTACTGAGGAGAGATGGGGGTAATTGTGCACAGATTTGGACAATTTTCCCTCAATTTGGTATTATCTGTTTCCTACCAGACGGCTGAAACAGAAAATGATGGAAGATTCTATAAAATACCCCTTTCCGTGACACTAGGGCCTCCTGGAAATTACGCATCATATCGTCAATAATGCATCACATTATGGAATAGAAAGTATTTCCACATTACTAAATTTGGTATGTATGGATGGCTTATAATTGACCATATGGAAAACATTTTGTGTCAGTCAAATGTCACTGACATCAAGTAAAAGTGTTTGACATTGACATTTTTGTAAAATATGACAAGACATTAATCATCTAGAAAAACTCATAACATGCCATTTGTTTATTTTGTTTAATTTGTGTGGGACCTATATTCATACTCTTTCAAATAAACATAGTGAAATACAAGAAAAGGAAACAATTTTACATTTCGCACTATAGATTATGAAGTTCATTGAAATAAATTCAGTTATCCGCTTGATTTACAAGAGCTCAAAGGTTAAACTGGGGTGAGACACTATAGGATTGGTCTGGAATAGCATACTTTCTAGCATTGGATTAAGTATACACTACGCATAGAATGTTGTGTATGCATGCACTTTCTAAATAAGTTCATATTTGTACAAAAAAATTAGCAGTAAAAACTAGAGAACACTCTATGGAATATTGTATTCAACATTGCAATTTGCTCGACATGATCTATTTAATGACAAATTTGTCTTTTTTGTTTTATCAGACTGCAAATAGTTTTTTTTTTTTGTTGTTGTTTTTTTTACACCAAATTATTTACAAGATGGTAACTGGTCAACACTCACTGAATTAAAAATGGCAACATGAGCTCATAGGTATTTGTACATAAAGTGCAGTTCTAACCAGTGTTGCCAATTTACTGATTTTGTCACTAGATTTAGTGATTTCCCGCCCCTTTTTCAAAAGTTTAGAGACAAATCTAGCAACTTCTTGGACAAACCTTATCTAGATGCTTGTTTTTGCCAACTGATCTATATTCATATTTATATAGATTAATGAATTTGCCATTATGATGTCATCTAGTGACATTTAGCTAGCTACTTTCAATTGAAAGCAGTTGGCAACACTGGTTCTAACATGCATTTTTCCATGTTTGAATGCATATGCAAATGTACAAGTTCAACAATGACAGTATCTGAAATGTATCACTATCAACATAAAATGTTTTGAATCTTCCAAGTTCATTGTATATTGAGTTCATACAATTTATTTGTTTATTTTATTGTATTTAAGGAGATATGTTTTTAAGAAGAAATCACATTTATTTAGCCCAGTTAATGCATTAACCTATTTTAATTTTATAATGGTTCCATTATGTGCTATGTGATTTCTAAAGAACAAACGCACATCGGTAAATTGGTAAAACACGCATTAATTATGCTGTAAAATCAGTGGGGGTTCACGTTTATTTCGGATTTCGTATTAAATGTCAGTTTGACGTCATTTGTTGTTAAATCAAAGAAAACGTCTCAGGTTACGCATGTAACCATGGTTCCCTGAGAACAAGGAACGAGACTCTGCATCCTGTAGGGGTCACTATGGGGAATGCCTCCGGCATGCAAGGTGTCTGAAGCGTGAGTCTAAACACGACAATGAACTTGACATTGGCAGGCGGCAACCTATGATGTTACCACAAGTCCGACCGTGAGTATAAAAGGGCACCTGGAAATAACATCATCCACTTCTTGTCTGAAGGAGACTGAGCAGGAATGCCTGAAGCATGGCAAAGGGACGCAGCGTCTCATTCCCTATTCTCAGGGAAACATGGTTACAGGCATAACCTGAGACATTCCCTGGAACACGCGCTGTGTATCTTAGGGGTCACAATAGGGAATGGAATGCCCATGCTGCCATGCTAAAGGGATGAATGCCTTATTGGCTAAGCTAAGTCAAAGACTCAAAGAGTCTTCATCCCTAGGCGCACCAGTGACAACCATAGGCTGGAGCTTCTCAAGAACGGAGACCTCAAGGAAGCCTAGCTACGTTCATACTCAGGCCAGCTTACAAAAAGGCTCACAGAGAGCCTAGAAAAAACCTCAAACCTTCCAAAAGCAGCCCTGGAAAGAGGAGGCCTCAACAAGAAGCCTTACAAGACTCTAACCCAAGGGCAGTGCCGGGTTGAGTCCAGCTGGCCCACGAAGCTCTACAGAGTGGAGGCCTAAATCATTCCTCCCAGATTGTGAGGGGGCCTAACACACTCTAACTGAGATAAGCAGCCAAGGAGGCTCAAAGAGAGGCTAACTACCCGGAGCTTTAGAGAGTGGAGGCCTCAAAAAAAGAGTAACTCTGAAACAGGAGGAAGCCTGATGACGCTCATATTAGTCAAGGAGGCTCAAAGAGAGCCTGACGACTTATCAAATAATAGACTTAGCAATAAAAGCAGAGCTCTAGGAGCGGAGGCCTCATCATAACGACTCTCTTATTAAGAGGAGGGCTTAACAACGTTCCACACTCAGGATATCCCACCAGGAGGCTCACAGAGAGCCTGCGACCCACAAATGCTAACCTGGCGGATCTCTAGAGAGCGGACGCCTCGATAAAACAACTTTTTCAAATGAGAGGAGGTCTGACGATGCTCACATTAGCCAAGAAGGATCACAGAGAGCCTTCAGCTCAAAACTGATATCCTAGTGGAGCTCAGAGAGGGGAGGCCTCAATAAGAAAACTCTCAAACAAGAGGAGGCCTGATGACACTCAAATTAGCCAAGGAGGCTCAAAGAGAGTCTAACGACTTAGCAAATAATTGCCAAGCTCTGGGAGCGGAGGCCTCAGCATAACGACTCCCTTATCGAGAGGAGGCCTAGCAACATTCCACACTCAGTAAAACTTGTGAGGCTCACAAAGAGCCTTCAACTCATAATCGTTATCTTGGTGGAGCACTGGAGAGCAGAGGCCTCAATAAAGAAAACTCTCTAAGTGAGAGGAGGTCTAATGACGCTCATATTAGCCAAGGAATCTCAAGAAAGAACCTGATGGCTTAGCAAATGCTCCACATACAGGATAACAATGCTCCACACACATGATCATTTGCAAAGAGACTCACAGATACCCTACAACTCAAATCTGCTATCATGGCGGAGTTAAAAAAAAGAGGAGTCCTCGATAAAGATAACTCCCTGAGCGAGAGGAAGCCTGATGACATTCAAATTTAAATAAAAACTGAGCTCCAGGAGCGGAGGCCTCAACATAACGACTACGAGAGGAGGCCTAACATTGCTCCACACACATGATAACTTGCAAGGAGGCCCACAGAGAGCTCACAGCTACTATCATGGCGGACCTCAAGAGAGCGGAGGCCTAAATAAAGATAAATGAGAGGAGGCCTGACAATGCTCAAATTTTTCCAAGGTGGCTCACAGAGAGCCTGACAACTTAACAAATAAAAGCTCTAGGAGCGGATGCCTCAACATAATGACTCTCTAGGAGGACTAACAACACCCCACACTCAGGATGTCTAGCAAGGAGGCTCACAAAGAGCCTTCAACTCAAACTGTTACCCTGGTGGAGCCCTGAAGAGCACAGACCTAAATATAACTCTCGTTAGCGAGAAAAGGCCAGACGACACCCGCAGTAGCCAAGGAGGCTCAGACAGAGTCTAAGAACTTAGCAAACGTAGCCGAGCTCTAGGAGCAGAGGCCTCAAATAACAACTCTAAATCGAGAGGAGACCTAACAACACCCCAAAACTCAGGATACCCTCCAAGGAGGCTCACAGAAGGCCTACAACTTGCAGTCGGTATCCAAACGGAGCTCTTGCGGAGCGCAGACCTCAGAAAAATATCACCCTAGTGAGAGAAGGCCTAGCAATGCTAAAAAATAAAAACACTGCTATCAGTACAGCATGATGCTGCTGTTAGCAGATTCTATAAATGCAGTAGACAAGGAGGCTCAAAGAGAGCCTAATGACTTGACAACACTGCTAGAAAAAGCAGGGGCCTCACAGGCATAATGTGGTTCCTATAGTAACAGCTAAGGACAGCTAACAACTCAGCCTCGCCAGTAGGTGGAGCTCTACAGATGGAGGCCTCAAATATTGGCCTAGCAATGTCCAAAACACAGAAAGCACAAAAACACACCCCGATAAAACAAAGTAGTCACCAAGGAGGCTCACAGAAAGCCTACTACTCAGTAAACTCCCTGGCGTCAGACAGTGCATTTACAGCTAGCCACTAATGCCGAATCATCAGTAAGGCAGACGTAAAATTAAAAACAAACTGCTAAAAAACAGCATAGGTCCAGCTTCAGGGCCAGATGTAAAAACGTGTAAGAGCCCCTCCTGGCATAGCCAGGTCCTTCAGCAGGCTTGCAACACAGCCAAAGTGTGCATCGCAGCGCCAGCCTGACCTGCTGATGCGTATGCTCTGCCACTAAGATGCGAGATGACGCGCAGAGGTTTAGTAGCCAGAGACGGAGCCTTCAACGCAGATAATAAACTGTAAAAATAACTGGCTAATGTTTCTTTGATCGGAGGCATCAACACATTCTCATGCTTTTGCATCCCCTCAACAACAGCATAAATCAAGTGTGATGGATGCGGGCAGAATATGGCTTTCTCTAAGATCTCTGCACCTCAGTGTGAAGATCTGGGAGAAAAGGAAGGCATGTACGAGATCAACAGTTATGCCCCGGCAGGAAACGTTCACTGAGGCAACCATGAAGGGACTCAAGCTTCTCACGTTTCCATGGCATATCTAATCTCGGGACATAACATCCAAAAATTCGTCATATGTGAGCGCGCTCCTTGCTTCAGGCCATAATGAGCAAGACAAGGCTGATGAGATCGATGATGTTTTTAAAAAAAAAAAAGGCTGAGAGCACTCGATCTCATCAGCGCTGTCTTGCTCATCATGGCCAGAAGCAAGAAGCATGCTCGCTGCCGGATCAGATGATGAGAGAGATAACACATCATCATCCGGCAGCTTGCTCTCATCAACTGCAAATGAATGAGAAATAATCATACCTCTCTGAATTCATCCGTAAGCTCCACCTGTGAGCCTCAGCTTCAGTCTCCTACTCGCCTTAGCCACAGCAGGTCCTGAACTGGGAGACACAGATGGCTGGCCTGAATCCATCGAAAAAAAGGCCAGACGAGAGCGAAATTCCTCATAGGAAGGTGCTCAAAATGCATGCTCCTCACTCATGCACATAAGGCACATAAGGTACTGTGTGTCATCTGGTGTTAGATGAAACTGACACAGAGGAACACACTGTCTGAAAGACTTAGTGCTAGTGCTCGCTATAATCCTAGATTTGTCTTGAATAAACACATGTTCAAACAAACCGGTATCCTGAAGACAAGAAATAGGATGACATTATTTCCAGGTGCCCTTTCATACTCATGGTCACACCTGTGGTGACGTCATAGGCTGCCACCTACCAATGTCAAGTTCATTGTCATGTTAAGACTCACGCTTCAGACACCTGGCATGCCGGAGGCATTCCCCATAGCAACCCCTAGGGGACTCAACGCCAGTTACCTTTTCGAAAGGGTTTACAATTAAAAAGGGAAAGTGACAGAGACTTTTTTCTTGCTTGACAGTTAAGACATTTAGCAATTTTTATGCCAAATGTCAGTGTTGCCTAACTTCTGTTACATTTTTATTACAGGCATTGTGAGTAATGTCATCCTGTATCCACATGTACACCGGTTCACCTTAAACCATCATATTAATCTGCACTGATGAGTTGAGCAAAAGCACAACTCACATATTTACCAAATCAATGTGCCTCCACTAGTAACTTGCAGTTTTAGCCACTAGAGAGCCAAATCTTCTGTAGTGCACCTTCAATAATTAAATTAATCCACGCAAATTAAAACAAAGTGTAAAAAAGTGCAAATTACTTAATGAATACATTTTGCAGTACCTCTTTTTTGGGGGGGAGGGGGGCAACTTTCCCTATCACTAAATTATAAGAAAGAGTCTTGCTATGGGATTGTGTGTGAGTATTGAACTCCTAAGGATCTGGCAAGTTACTAAGGATCTGGCAAGTACATAAAAGACTTAGAGATTCTGAAGTTGTCAGTACATTGATTTTGTAAAAAAAAAAAAAAAAAAAAAAATTGCATACAATGCATATTTTACATACAAATTCCTACAAATACCAATTAGATAACCTTTAACAACCAATATACACTAAGGAGGTCAACAGCGTAACTACATTTTGAAATAGTCATTGTTGCATAACGCATACTATTTCACATACTATTAAAAAATGTAAGCAGTATACCATGTATACTGCAGTTATGCAGTAACCAGAAGTACTCCATCTATACAAGATTAAGTGATATGATAAAGACAAAGTATCTAAGCACACACACAGTGACCAAATGAGGAATGAGCATTATAAACAGCAGCCCTTTTCCAAACCTCCCACCAACTCATGTGTAACATTGACAGGAAAGTGAGTCTTCTAGAAAAAAATAAAAATAAAATAAAATAAACAAAAGCCCTCTTTGTTCATTAGCATATTTGAGTGCTGTATCTCTTGAAATTCTTCAGTGAGATGAACTGATTGGTATTCTGGAGTCTGCCAGTGTCTCTCATCTCCAGTAAATTTGCTGTGAACTGTGACTGTGTCCCTATCTCGTTTCTTGTGTGCTGCCACTCCACTGTCCTCTTGTGCGGTAACTAAACTCAGCTTGAGCTTTTAGCAATCAAAAGCCCAACAGTCAATGTCCTATCAAACTCTCAGTGTGAGATGCCCATGCCTGGTTCAGGATAGTGCTCTTAGACTGCACCCTAGGTATCTCCTAACAAGATAAAGAAGGGGCAACTAAGATGTATTACTCCTAACAGATCAAGCCCAGCAATCTCATGGCTGACACAGTAATCCTGCTGTGTGTAACCCTGCATGGATTTAACGCACAAATAACATGACAAACAAAACTAGTTAAAGTCCCTCCGGCTGGATCTGACTGACCATAAAACAACCCCAGCAGAGACTATTTGGCCTCCTACAGGATGTCAAAAGAAGACTTCATCCAGACTCAGAAATCCTGGAGGATTCCTAATGTGGAAAATGTCAAGGAATCCAGAGGTCAGACTACTATGTGCCATGTTTTATTTATTTTTATTTTTTCATTTTTTTAAGTTTAAGTATTTTTTAATTAGATTTTCTTGATTCAGGAAAAAATTTAAAATTCTTAAATATACATGAGAAAAACATTTGATGAATGTCATTTAATTAAAGCAATTTAGCATTGTTGGGGAATGTTATTTTTTAAATGTAACATGTTACAATAAATGTGTTACTCATCATAAGAAGTTATGGTTGGGGTGGTGCCACTCTTCTGTCTAGTAATCTGGGACATAGTCTTGGTGTTAGTACTTGACCAACTGGGGCCCAAGTCAGGAAGCAGAGAGACTGTCTTAACTGACCATCTGCTAGCCACCACATGTCACAAAATCACAAATCTCAGCACAAAGAGACTCCTTGATATCCTAATATAGAGACTGTGTCTGTACCCCGAACTAGTAAATACAAAAAACCTGTGAAGATAAACAAATTATGAGGCTTGGCTTGCTGAATAATAGATCCCCTTCTACTAAAGGACTTATTGTTAAAGGTGTAATCACAGATTACAAGCCAGATTCTCTGTTTAACAAGATTACCGTTATAAACACAAGCCTCATCCAGGGGGAGGTGTTGCTACAATTTATAGTAATATTTTCAGACCTTCTTAGACATTCTACTAACTATAAGTAACTTTGCAACTATGTCAACTTCTAGCACTTTAAAGAAAACAGTCTGACTCCATAGTATAATAAGCACACTAGCACTCTCAAATTGCAGCCTGGAAAAATATGGAGCACAGCTGGAAGAATTTTTTTTTTAGAGGTATTTCACATTGCGTGGAAGGATAGTATTTTTACTTACAGAAAGGCCTTAAAAACTGCTAGATTGGCTTACTTTTTCTTTTTACTCTATTATAAGAAACCAAGACAATCCTAGGTATTTGTTTGATACAGTGGCTAAATTAACAAGAAATAAATGTAGCCCTGAGTGTTTATTGCCTGTTTAAATAAGACATAAATATTGCACCCCCTTTTTAAATTTTTGAACTGAGTAACGACTGAGTTCTGAAAATAAGGAAACTACTGTGACACTGATAATACTGTTGCAATGAATTTCTCAAAGAATGTTGTTATTGTTCAACCCAGCTTCACCAGCAGAGGGTACCCTAAGCGCTACACTAGTCTGAGGGTTGGTTGCTGACGCTAGTATAGTGGAAATAGCATTTAGTATGTCATGAAAGATTTATGCAAAGAGTGTGCATGCTACAAAGAGTGCTCCAATCTAAACTGTGTTTTCATATCTCTTACAGGTAAGCTGACAATATTTAATCTTTTGGTAATGCACAACAGTATTATATTTTCATAGAACTGCAGTTCGTGTCTGAGATATTACGAAATGTTGAACATGACGGCGATTAAGAGTATTTGCTCTTAAAATGGCGGACAGTGACGTTAATAATCCTGGTAAAAGATGAGACACAAGTGCTTCAAAATACCATGGTTGAAATGAAAAATGAGAGGCAAGTAATGGATAATTAACTTAATCTACATTTAAGAACATGGATTAGCTGTATTTGGTGTTCAGTAAGCTAAGCTAAAAAGCACGTGTAAACAGGGCTTACCCCACTCCCATGTTAATTTCATCTAGCGTCATTCTTTCAGCCACTCAGTTTAGAGAGCATTTTGTGATGTTTTATTAATAAGAATTTGAGTCAGACTTGGTGTTAAAAATGCATTTATTATCCATTTAGTGAGAATGGGATGTTAAAATACAGTAACAGGTGTTGGTTTAAAATCAAGTTCATAAAATAGTAAGTTCACAAGCATATTTCATATCGGATTAAAACTGACTAAAATAATGATTAAAAAAGCAGTAAGACAGTTCATGCCATTATAAATGCTAGAGTAATGTGAATAGATACCGAATCGTCATTTTTATGGTTACGAATATGAAGTATGTGCATTACTATCGGTGTTCAAGGAGTGTAATGTGATATTTTAATGTTATTTCATGTTATTATTGTCAAAGCAGCTTTACAGTCAAGTCACCTTTATTTATATAGCGCTTTTTACAATGCAGATTGTGTCAAAGCAGCTTTACAATAATAACTGGTCTATAATTTTGGCTGCACAGCAGCTCTTAAAGAAAATGCTGTCAATGCAGGCAGATGCAAAGCACTGTTGAATATCAAATGTCAAATGTCAAGTGTCCCCAACTAAGCAAGCCAAAGGTGACAGCGGCAAGGAACCCAAACTCCAACAGGTGACATCAGGTGGCAAATAGGTGTTAAAATGGAGAAAAAAACCTTGGGAGAAACCAGGCTTAGTTGGGGGGCCAGTTCTCCTCTGGCAAACAGTGCTTTGTTACGATTCAGGTAGCTATCATAAGCCGATAGGATCGCAACATTCAAAGTATTTATTCCAGTTCAATCCAGTTGAGGATTGTATTCATCACGCCGGTATGGACCGTTTGTTGAGGAACTGTGCCATTGGCTGTTGTGTCGATGAGGCCTTCACAATGGATGATCTAGTTGACTCAATCTCGGCTGATACTTCAGGCATGCGTTGTGGTCGTGTCAAGGCGTAGATCCTCAATCTCACCTGGATATGGTGAGATCTGGTTGACTACGGTAGACCTCGGGATAAACAGAAAGACTAATATTAGCGTAGATGCCATTCTTCTTCTGATGTAATAAGTACATTCGGTGTTATAGGAAGTGTTCCTGGTTCCGGCTGACCTAATTTATGCTGCCTAATAATCCTTTCAACAGATTTGAAAAAATAAATTGATAATGTGTTATGTGATGCGTTT
Organism: Elopichthys bambusa; assembly: GCA_037101425.1. Classification (NCBI taxonomy): domain Eukaryota; kingdom Metazoa; phylum Chordata; class Actinopteri; order Cypriniformes; family Xenocyprididae; genus Elopichthys; species Elopichthys bambusa. The sequence goes on along the minus strand of CM074452.1, from coordinate 8,714,155 downwards.
TTATTCTAGATTAAACTGACGCCAATGCAGTGTTGACAGAACTGGGCTAATATGGTCATACTTCCTAGTTCTAGTAAGAACTCTAGCTGCTGCATTTTGTACGAGCTGTAGTTTATTTATCAGGCGAGCTGAACAACCACCCAGTAGAGCGTTACAGTAATCTAGCCTTGAGGTCATGAATGCATGAACTAACTGTTCTGCATTTGTCATTGAGAGCATATATCGTAGTTTAGATATATTTTTAAGATGGAAGAATGCGGTTTTACAGATGCTAGAAACAAGGGCCTTCAAATGAAAGATTGGTATCAAAGAGCACACCCAGGTTCCTAACTGATGACGAAGACTTAACAGAGCAGCCATCAAGTGTTAGACAGTATTCTAGGTTATTACGTGAAGAAGTTTTTGGTCCAAAAATTAGAATCTCTGTTTTTTCTGAATTTAGTAGTAGGAAATTACTGGTCATCCAATTTTTTATATCAGCTATGCATTCCTTTAATTTTGTGAATTGGTAAGTTTCGTCAGGACGCGAAGAAATATAGAGCTGAGTATCATCAGCGTAACAGTGAAAACTAATGCCATGCTTCCTAATGATATCTCCCAAGGGTAGCATGTACAGAGTGAACAGCAACGGTCCTAGTACTGAGCCTTGCGGTACTCCATATTGAACTTATGATTGATATGACCTCTCTTCGTTTACTACTACAAACTGATAAGGGTCAGATAAGTATGATTTGAACCATGACAGTGCCATTCCACTAATGCCAACATAATTTTCGAGTCTATTTAAAAGAATATTGTGATCAATAGTATCAAATGCAGCACTAAGATCCAGTAACACTAATAGAGAGATACAACCACGATCTGATGACAAGAGCAAATCATTAGTAACTCTAACGAGAGGAGTCTCAGTACTATGGTACGGTCTAAATCCTGACTGGAAATCCTCACAGATACTATTTCTTTCTGAAAAGGAACATAGTTGTGATGATACTGCCTTTTCTAGTATTTTTGACAGAAAATTCTCTAGGATCAAGTTGTGATTTTTTAATAAGAGGTTTAATAATAGCCAGCTTAAAAGTTTTCAGTACGTATCTTAGTGATAAAGATGAATTAACGATATTAAGAAGAGGACCTATGACCTCTGGAAGCATCTCTTTCAATAGCTTAGAATTGTCTAAACTTGTTAAATCATCAAAATCAACAACATGTATGTTAGACCCTCTCCTAAAGCAGTAAATTAATTTAATTTTTCTTCAGGGACACTACAATGCACTGTCTGACGCGACACTGTAGTAGACGGTTGCATGGTTATAATTTTCTCTCTAATATTGTCAATCTTGCAAGTAATGAAGTTCATAAAGTCATTACTGCTGTGCTCTTTGGAAACATCAGAAGTTGAAGCTTTATTTCTTGTTAATTTAACCACTGTATCAAATAAATACCTAGGGTTGAGCTTATTTTCTTCTAAAAGTTTTGAAAAATAGGCAGATCTAGCAGTTTTTAAGGCCTTTCTGTATTCAATCATTCTCTCTCTCCACGAAATGCGAAAAACTTCTAGTTTTGTTTTCTTCCAGCTGCGCTCCATTTTGAGTGTGCTCGTTGTACCACGGCGTTGGATTAATAATTGCAAAAGAGCAACTGAGTCTAATGTGCTGGAAAAGACAGAGGCAATAGTTTCTGTTGCAACATCAAGGTCTTCTAAGCTGTCTGGTATGCTAAGGCAATGAAACTGATCATGAAGATTATTTATAAAGCGATCTGTAGAAGTGATGGTTCTACCAAATTTATGGCAGGGAGGCAGTTTAGCAGCCTTGACTAAATGTAGTATACACGAGACTAGATAATGATCTGAGATGTTGTCACTCTGCTGCAGAATTTCGACAGCATCAATATCGATTCCATGTGACAATATTAGATCTAAAGTATGGTTACGACAATGAGTGGGTCCTGACACATGTTGTCTAACTCCAATAGAGTTTAGAATGTCTGTAAATGCCAATCCCAATGCATCTTTTTTATTATCTACATGGATATTAAAATCACCAACAACAAGGACTATCTGCAGCTAGTACTAACTCCAATAGAAAATCAGCAAATTCTTTGATAAAGTCTGTATGGTGTCCTGGTGGCCTGTATGCAGTAGCCAGCACAAATGTCAACTTGCATAATGTTACATAAAGTACCATCACTTTGAAGGAATTATATTTGAAAGACTTTTGACTAATACTGTAAATATTACTATAAATTACAGCAACACCTCCCCCTTTGCCATTCTGACGAGGATTGTGTCGATAATCATAACCTTGAGGTTACATTTAAAGTAATGTAATCGTCCGGTTTTAGCCAAGTTTCTGTCAAACACAGCACATCTAGATTATTGTCTGTGATAATATAATTTACAATAAGTGCTTTTGAAGAAAGGGATATAATATTTAACAACCTAAGCTTTATCATTTGTTTATCATTATTTTTTATTTGTTGAACATTAATTACATTTTTTACCATTAAATGGGTTTGGAAGTTTTTTGTTTTTACTAATTCGAGGTACAGACACAGTCTCTATGTGATAATATCTAGGTGTAAGAGTTTCTACGTGTTGGGAATTATCTGACTTCTGTAACGTGAGGCAGCTAGCAGACGGTCGGTTTAGCCAGTTTGTCTGCTGCTTCCTGACCTGGGCCCCATTTTGTCATGTTTCAGCTCTAAGACTATGTGCCATATTACTAGAGAGAAGAGCAGCACCATCAAAGGAGGGATGAATACCATCTCTTTTCAACAGATCAGGTCTGCACCAAAAACTTTTCCAATTGTCTATGAAACCTATATTATTCTGCAGACACCACTTAGACAGCCAGCCATTGAGTGATGATAATCTGCTAACTATCTCATCACTCTGACGAACAGGAAGAGGGCTAGAGCAGATTACTTTTCCTGACATTGTACTTGCGAGTTCACACACCTCTTTAATGCTAATTTTAGTGATCTCCGACTGGTGAAGTCGAACATCATTAGTGCCAACGTGAATTATAATTTTAGAGTATTTACAATTAACATTAGCCAGCACTTTTAAATTTGCTTTGATGTCAGGTGCTCTGGCTTCCGGCAAACATGTGACTATGGTGTCTGGTGTCTCTATTTTCACGTTCCGTGTAATAGAATCGCCAATAAGGGCACTTTCAACAAGATTCTCAGTGGGTGCGTCATTGAGTGGGGAGAATCTGTTTGATGTTCTTATTGGAACGGAAGAGTGGTGTTTTCTGCGGCTAGGCTGTTACCCAAGTGCCCTGCTGTGCGGGCTCTACAGCTGAAATTGAACAATGTACAGAGTTCACTAAGCTAGTCGCATCCAAAACAGTATCTGAAACCCTTGCATTCTTACTATCCTCGATTAAGGTTTAGATGCGTGTCTCTAATTCTGAGATTTTCTCTGTCAGCCTGACTATTTCCCTACATTTATGACATGTAAATGACAGAGAAAGCTATACTGAACATGTGACAATCAGAATAACTTGCAATAGAGGGAGAGGATGACATGACTGTTTGATGAACGCATAGAAAAAGGAAAAAGGAGCGCGTGAGAGATGACAAAAGCTAGCGAGATGCAAACGTGTTTGTAATAGCAAATTAGATTAAAAGATTAAAAGCTATCGATGTCAGATTAATGTGGTTAGGCAATATTAGATATAAGGTAATGATAATATAAGCAACAATCAAGTGAGTGTAGCTCTGTGGATGTCTGCAGGTACCTGAAATGTGATGGCCTGGACAGTGGAGAATCCCGCAACAGGACACAGATTTGCATTAGATAAGCTTGAGGAGAAACAAGACAGTTATGAAGTTAAACAGTACTGTGCTGATCTATTAACATCCATTGAAAGACAAAGTAAAAGGTGTAGTAGGCAAGACGAAGAGTACCCATCAGAAGAGCCAGCTCCAAAGAAAGGGCTGGAAAGGAAGGGCTTTTCTAAAGACCACAGATTCCCCATTCAAGAGCCAGCTAGAGCAAACTTGTACATTGCCTGAGGTAACACTGCGAAGGGAGTTTAAAATTTGTGGGCAAATTGGGGAGCGTGGTCAGAGGGATAAATTGTCGCATCTCAGTTTAGTCCCCCAGATTGAGCTGGGAATAGAAAAAGGGCACACACAGACTGAAATAGTTTAAGCTGTCATCCGTGCTGTCAGTCCTTTGAGAGACATGTTAGAGATCAAACGTGGACTGACACTCAGTGTACTCCTCACCATCCTGAAAGGCCACTATCGTGTAGACAGCTCCACAGAACCTTACCACCAACTCCTTAACATTTCGCAAGAGCCCAAAGTGCCTGCCCTGAACTTTGTATTCCGTGCAATTGAGCTAAAAGAGAAACTGTTATGGAAAGCAGCAAATGAGGACACCGATGAACAGTACAGCAGAGCCGTATGAGCCGGAATGTGAGGCCTTTGCCTATGATAGTGACGATGTGGGTTGTATACCGTCTCTCAAGATGCATATCACCCTCCATGATACCAGCCCAGTGCAAAAGACCTACATGTCCGTCCCAAAGCCTCTTCACAATGAAGTTAAGGAATAGGATCTATTGAGAAGAGGGTTGATCACACCTACCCGATCTCCTTATTCGTCAATGGTGGTGTGTCTCCGCAAAAAGGACAGTAGTCTTCATCTCTGTGTTGACTTCAGAGAACAAGTCAGTCCCCGACCGCCATCTGATACCAAGGATTCAGAATATGTTGGATGCTCTGGGTGGGAGCTCATGGTTCTCGGTCTTAGACCAGGGTAAAGCGTACCACCAGGGTTACCTGGATGAGGAGAGCCGCCCTCTCACAGCATTCATCACACCCTGAGGGCCCTACGAATGGGTGCGCATACCCTTTGGGCTGAGTTCGGCACCCGCAGAGTTTCAGAGGAGTATGGAGCACTGTTTGGCTGACCTGAGAGACACGATTTGCCTCCCGTACCTTGATGACAACCTGGTACACAGTCACAGCTTTGAGGAACACCTGGAGCACATCCGTCTTGTTCTCCAATGTGAAGCTGCCGTTACACCGTGTTCAGTCTGGGTTGTTTATATCGCGCTGCCTTTTTGCTAGTGACGTTAAGGGCAGTATGTTTGATTTTCTGTCGTGATTGTGAAAAATGTCGCCAATATAAGTCATTTATGCTGAATTCAGAATTGCAACAGGAGCTCACATCATTGGCCAGGGAAAAAAACTGGACGGTGTAATACAATTTTTGCCTTTCCTACGTGTAAAAACACACTAAGGGAAGCAGTTTAAGGAGGTGACAGGAAGACGCTGTATAGCAAATCTAATAATGTCACTGACTGAACCCACTCCCTATCACTCAATAAAATAATCACATAGTTGAGTGTTTTTGAAAGTGTTGTATTTTGTTTGGTTTAATAATTAGCCTAACATTACATTTGCGAGTATGATCCTCAATGGCTTGTGAATAAGTATAACTTGCACACAGCCACTTCAAAACTGTTCACAAGCTTCTATGGGTTTGATTTTGGTTGTCATTTGTTAAAATAAAAAAATAAAAAAAACTGTGTGTTGGTGTCTGTCTGCTGAATGCCCCTCCGATTCTCCTCTGTGGTCATATGGGAAAGTGAATATTTACAAAGTCAACATTAAAACTACAGTTACATTTACACCCTTCCAACAAAGAAATGAATCGACTTCTGTTAGCTTGTTGAACACATTTTTTTTTTTTTTTTTTTTTGGACATTTTCTACCATATAATGGCTGAAGCAGCAGCACTTGACACTGTTTTCACATTAACCAAATCAACATTTTGTGGTTTCTCGGTTTGATAGATTTGAGCAAACATAAATGACACAAAACATAAGAATTTTGAGTTTGTGATAGGATTCCTGTATAGAAAAATCACTCCTTGCCCTCCAGCCTCATTTTGCGTGCAGCAATGACGTCATGTGCAAACAACCTACAGATCTTTTATCCCTAATTTCTCCCGTGTGGCCCACCCACTGTATAACCTACTCGCTGCCCCAAAACCCGAAAAGCACCCTCCACACCCGACCATGAAGAGGCCCAGTAAAACAGAAAAGAAAAATAATAGTCATTTACCATCACGCCCATACAGTGGACCAGCTCTCACCAGGAAGTGTTGAATCAGCTTGTAGATGCACTCATGAAGCCCCCTGTCCTCGGATATCCTGACTTCACCCAGCCGTTTGTATTACATTGTGATGCATCCCAAGTTGGTCTGGGTGCAGTGCTATACCAGAGACAGGAGGGGAAGATGAGAGTGATCGTCTATGGCTCCCGAGTCCATCAGAGAAGAGGTACCATCTGCACTCTGGAAAGCTAGAGTTTTTAGCATTTAAGTGGGCTATCTGCGAATGTTTCCGGGATTATCTTTACCATGCCCCATCGTTCATAGTATATACAGATAACAACCCATTGACGTATGTGCTCACCACCACGAAACTAAACACAACAGGACACAGATGGGTGGCGGAGTTGACCAATTATAACTTTTCCATTCGGTACCACCCAGGCAAGAGCAACGCTGATGCAGATGGGTTGTCACGGATGCCATTGGATATTGAGGACTACATGCATAGCTGTACAGCTGAGGCCAGTCAAGATGTAATCAGTGCATCTATGGAGAGGGCCAGTGTGGAGAGGAGAAACCCTTGCCGGGGTGTGGGGTTGATCCAGGTCAGTGCTTTGAGTCTGGTGAAAGACAGTGAGACCAGCCAACCTCTCACACCAGATAAAATCCGCAAAGCTCAGGAAGAGGATGAAATCTCTGGTACAAGTCACAGAGTAGGAGACCAAGTAGAACTGAAGTGAAAGCAGTGAACCCTGCAGTGGCCATACTGCTGAGACAGTGGCTAAAGGTTCATGTGGGTCAGGATGGTGTGCTGCGCCGTAGAACTTCCCGTCGAGAACAACTGCTGCTCCCCAAAGCTTATCATCCGCTGGTCTTTAAAGAGCTGCACCAGGACATGGGTCACTTGGGGGTTGAAAGGACGCTTGACCTCATTCGAGAACGGTTCTACTGGCCACAGATGAGTAAAGACGTTGAACATTTTGTCACAAGAGTTTGTGAATGTCTCAGGAAGAGGAAGCCAAATAAGCATACACGTGTGCCTCTGATACCAATCCAGACCACCTATCCATTCCAGCTCATTTCCATAGACTTTCTGCATTTGGAGAAATTAAAGCACGGGTATGAGTATATATTGGTGGTCATGGACCATTTTACAAGGTTCACGCAGGTCTACGCAACAAGGAACAAAGCGGCCAAAACTGTAGCTGACAAGATTTTCAATGACTTTGCACTGAAGTTCGGGTTTCCAAGCAGACTACATCACGATATGGGCAAAGAGTTTGAGAACAGGCTGATGGCCAGCTTGAAGAAACTTTCTGGCATCCAGGGCTCGCACACGACACCATACCACCTCCAGGGTAACGGGCAGGTGGAGAGGTTTAACCGTACCCTGTTGTCCATGCTGCGCACCCTGGAGGACAAGGAGAAGGAAGATTGGAAGGAGTCCCTCGCTAAAGTTGTCAATGCGTACAACTGCACAAAGAATGAGGCAACCGGTTACGTGCCCTATTATGGACGTTCTCCTCGCCTGCCAATTGATCTGTTGTTCAGACTTGGAAAAGATGAGTCCCATGACACATATGATGACTATGTAAGTCGTTGGAAAAAGAGAATGCAACAGGATTCATTTCCAGGTATAACTGTGTACTCAAAATGTGTCTTTGACTCTCATTTATATTTAACTATATTTTAAATAAACTTCAAGCAAAAAATAATATATGTCTTTTGTCATTGCATTCTTTCTTAGTGGACTCAGTCACATTCCTGACTGAATGGCTCATTATGTGGCTCATTAGGGGCAGGGTCTTAATCTCCTCAGGTGTGAATCACAGCATTATTCATGAAGATTCACGCCTCTTCACATATGGGCTCCCTAAACAAAGTGTGTCTTAGAAATTTAAAATCAATACATTGTTTTTTTGTGTCAAGTAGGCAGGATAAAATCATTTTGAAACAAAAACTATAGACTAAAATATACAATTCCCAAAAGTCTTGTGAAAAAACATTTAGTATGCATTTTGAGGCCTTATTTTAGTGTTATTTTGTTTTGTTTTTTCAAAAACCACGCGTATACATAATACTCTCAAATACAAACATGTACATACTTGTTGCTCACATATTATTGTAGCCTAGTTTGTGCTGAATACAGTGTAATGAGACTTTTGTAATTAATATGTTTATAAACAACTGAAAAAAAGTCAGGGCATGTCAAAACGTCTCAGGTTAAGTATGTAACCATGGTTCCCTGAAAACAGGGAACGAGACACTGCGTTTGAAACACATTTGGGGAACGTCATCACGTGAACCGGTGTCTGAAAGCAACAATCCAATCTCACCAATCCTATTGGCCGGTGACAGCCTATGACGTCATTATAGCAGGAAGTATAAAGGAGCGCCTAGAGAAGCAGTCAGTACCTTATCGTCTGAAGGGACTGTTCAGCAGGCAGCCCGATGCATGGCAGGTAACGCAGTGTCTCATTCCCTGTTCTCAGGAAACCATGGTTACATACGTAACCTGAGACGTTCCCTTTCGAAAGGGAACTCTACACTGCGTTTGAAATGCATTTGGGGAACGATATACCCATGCCGCCATGCTTGAGGGGAGTGCATGCCAAAATTGCTAGACAAATGTCAGAACTAGCAGCTTCAACTGAAGTGCCACCCTCCCTATGGGTCAACATAGGCTGTCAGTGACAGCACTCCCTATGGCCAACAGCCCAAGCTATAAGCCTCAAAGAGGCCTTCCACAGAAGGCCTTCCACAGAAAGGCCTACCAAGGCCGCTCAAAGGCTTCTGGGACCAAACTTCTTTTCCGCAGAAAAGAGGGTACCTCTAAGGGAATGTGGCCAGGGGGCACGAAGGAACCCTAGCCAGTCATTTGTCAGGGGAACAAAGTTAACCCTGTATGCCACCAGGGAGGCTGACCTGTTTAGTTAAAGCACCTAGTCTTGGCCAACAACCTGTCTGATCACAGAGTCTCAAATCACATTCTTCAGAGAAGATATCCAGTACGAGTGACTACAAATAGGCAGTAACTAACTCAGACCAGAGCGTAGACCTAAACATCTACCAAAAAAACTTGTACTACAACAAACTATTGTGCTTGAAGGAGGCGCAAACAAAGCCAACTACTCCAACAACACAATCGTAAATTGTGGCAGTGTCCAGTTATGCACACCAACAGACCAAATACTTAGTAAAAACACAGTTTTTCTTACCCTAAAAATAAAGGGGAGTACAACCTAGTCACCATGCTCTGAAGGAGGCTATCACAAAGCCTACTACTCCAGAAACAGGTGCTAACCTGTAGCAGTGATAGAGTTAAGAGCTCACATTGTGCAGGGCAAAATATAACTAGAACATTAACAACCCTGAGAAACAGGGTGAATTTCAAGGGTGAGCAATTTTCACCTAACGACAGACACATCTGCGCTGAACCCTAGGGAACAGGAGCTAAAGAAAGCTAACACTGTTCACTCAAGCTTGAATAAAAATTCAAGGGGTTCAGGGGAAAAGAATAACAACGTATAGAATGAAAAGCTCTAGAAAAGTGGGGCCACAGCAACACTAGCATTCCTTATTCACATAGTGAAAAGGGACCTACCACCTGAGACAACGGCACCAGGGAGACAGCAATAGTCTGCTACCTTAGCCGCTATCTATCTTTGCACCTACACCAAATGGGTAATGGGCTTATACCTGACAACTCTGAAAAGAGGAGGCAAAACTAGGAAACTACACAACCTGACAGGGGTAGTAATAAAAGAGGTGAAAAACTACAGTATATCACCTACCCTAGTTCTAGCCTAGGCCAGCTAAAACTGCGGGCCTAAGAGGCCATAAAGCATAGATCTGCCTAGAAACTCTCAACAAAGAGGAGACAACTCTGAATTAACTCAAAACAAGAGCTCAGAGGAGCGAAAACACACCCAGTCAAAAAATGTCAGGCGGCCCGAAGGCCGGCGCAAACATTAGATCTATCCTGAAGTAAAGAGTGCCAGTCTCTAAACAAACTCCAGCTAAACAGAGGAGATAGCTTTTCTACAAAATGGTGGCTGAACAAGGTGGCCACAGAGCCGCCAAAGAAACCAACCTAATGGGAACTTCAGGGCCCCAAAAAAAACCCTAACTAATAATTTTACACACTCAGGAAAAGCTATACAGGAAACTACGGTCACAATATTTTATAACATAAATATAGACCAAGCTTACCTTCCTGCGGCTGGAAGACCAGAGACTCTCATCATGAAAGGAATGGAATTCATGGTACTTTTAAGCCTAAAAGAGCCATCTTCACTATCAAGCCAGAAGGTGAGCCATCAGAGAAATATTCATCATGGGCCCACCCTCAGCCTGACTGTAAGAAGCGCCTGAGCGTGTTTAAAAAATTCTCATAAATACACAGGAGGTGGAAGAAGAGAGGAGCGGGTAAATAAAACTACCATTACAGAGAAGGAATCAACTAGCGACGCTGCTGGCGTCTGTAATTGATCACCTCCCTGAGATCCTGCTTCTTCTTCCTAGAGTCCCATCTTCTCTGGGACTTACTCTGAGGAGGAGGAGGTGCCCGAGAAGCAACACTGGACCTCTGGCCCTGTCTCCTATCCTCGAATCGGGATGGGCCAGGGCCTCCTGTCTGTCTGGGCCCAGGATCAGATCTGAAGTAATTGCAAACAGACAAAAACAGTCTCGTAAGACGATGAGATGACTGCTTCTCTAGGCGCTCCTTTATACTTCCGGGTCGCATCTATAATGACCTCACAGGCTGTCGCCGGCCAGTAGGATTGGTGAGATTTGATAGTTGCTTTCAGACACTGGTTCACGTGATGACGTTCCCCAAATGCATTTCAAACGCAGTGTAGAGTTCAGGCCCCCAAATCAGCCTCAGACTCCAGAGGGTTAATCAAACAACAATTTTTTTTTTCACTCACTACACTTGACTAAATAACTTTTGTAACTTTAAAGGGGTCGTTAACTGCATTATTTTATAATGTTTCTAATGGGGTGCACTTATAATGTTAGTATGCTTTTTACATCAAAAGTTGTCATAATTTAGAAAATAAAAGGCATTTTTGCTACCCTGATTTTAGCCCTCTTATTTGAACGCTCTATTTTAAGGGCCGTGTCTGCTGTGAGACTTCAGTGCAAACGCCCACTACTGTGATGGATTCTCTCTCTTTTAGCATGTTTTTACTACTACAGCTCTCAAGGTTAAGTAATTGTGAAAAGTGCTGCATTACATTTAGATCTATGGCATTATATTTAGATCGTGGCATGAAAGGTTGCAGTAATGAACAGCTGATCACAGACATGTTGTTGAGGGCATGAAAGCAGTGATCTCGTCATTGCAACTCAATTTCTGCACACTAATGAATGCTTTCATCGTAACTAAAAATGCAAACACAATATAACAAAAAGATTCATAAAATAAAACAGGAGTGTTGGCGTGTGTCCGTTCGAACTGAGCTGAAGTGCTGTTTGTGTGATAAAAACTGCAGTAATTAACAAGAGAACGTATCGTGCACATTATTACGGTTCATCTGAGTTTTCTTACGGATAGAAAGTTTATCAGTTTGTTAAGCAACCCTAAAAAGGCATAAGCTCTTACAGTGATTATCTGGAGAAAAACTGACATTTCATGGTAGCTAATGTACTACTTCATGAAACTCATCAGTAAATTTTCAGCCATCGTTCGGACGGGGTCCGCTACACGAAAGATTTTTGCAGTATATTCTTTATATTAACATCAGGATCAGTGAATCGGGATAAAGGACTATACACGAATTATGATCATTTACAGATCCCGAGGTATAACACGTCTACCTGACGCGAGCGGCGCGGCGCGGCGCAGCGCGGCGTGATGCAGCAAATAGAAGGCATTATCGTTATTATAATCAAACGAATTACATTATTAGGGTCCATGTAAATGCAGCTATATCTACAAGCGGCACGGTGAGAAACGAGGAGTCAGTGGCAGTAAACGAATGTCCCGTTCTACAGTAGCTATAATAAAACATTTGCACAATACAAAATATGAGTCTGAATGACTATCAGTGATGTACCAGCACGAGCCTCGGCATCACTGCAGCTATGGTTTTGGATAATGCAAATAAAGAGGTTGAAAAATATTTTTTTTAATTTTTTAATTTATTTATTTTTTGCATTTATTTTGGATGCTGTAAACAATTTTTACAATAAAAAACTATTAAGTCTGATTAATTTGAAATATTTGCGTGATCAAGTGTTCGACTGCTGGACATTTTACTTTTAAATGAAATGCATAATCTATAGGCTATGTAATTCAATAACCTGTCACATTTAAAAAGTCTATATCTTCTCTTCAAACAATGGTAACGTTAAAACGTTTAATTAATGTTTAAAATATTATTTAAGGGCCTGTTAATGTTTAATAACTGGTTTGCTGCTCATATCCGTCAATGTTTGATTGATAAAATGGGAAATGCTGTTGTTATGTGACGACAGTTTAATCTATTTTGCAAACTCGCATGTTTATCACAAAGTTAGATTCAGTTAGATAAGTTAATAGCTAATTATTGAGGCTTTCTGCTCAATCTTGAATAACGTGACGCTTCCATAACGCATCTGTATCCAATATACCTTTGTTGTTCCCATAACAGAGAGCACTGTTTCTCTGGCATTTTTAAATGGCGCATAAAATATAATAGTTTGGCTTGGCTTGACACACGGTCTAATGGTCTAACGAAATATAAATTATAAACCTCTTTTTACTGTACCATTGTTTAAGAACCCTCTACTTCCTTTCTAAGCCAATGCAGGACGAGACCGCCCCGATTGTAAAGCAAAACGTGATTGGTTGTAGCGAAAGTGTGCTGTTATCGACCTATTTGTGTATTTGTCTGCAGTCATGACCCTAGAATTGTTTCAGAATCCACAAATGCGTGAGGTGATTCACAAATGCGCAGGAAGAGATCCACAAATGCACAGAATGCAATTCACAAATGTACAGGTGGTGATTCACAAATAAATGCAGGCAGAGTTTTGCTTGTGACATAAAAACATATTTGTGAATATGTTTTTTTTATTAGCAAATCTCATTTTATTTATTTTGTTAATTCAATACATTTTTGTGAAACTCCTAACATATTTTTGTGGATCTTGTTTTATTCATTTGTGCATACGATTATTTTTTGTGAATATCTTTACATTTATTTGTTGATCATAATCTATTTATTTGGAATTTTGCTACAATTCTACCCCCATAGAAAACTTCTGTTAAACCTACCTAAAAAGCATATGTATCTTTGTTCTGTTGCATTAATGTATTTATGTTGACCTGCTGAATGTTAAATGGATCCAATCCATGTGTAACGAGGCGGGACTCAGGGTAGGATCCATATGCAAGCTTTTATTAACAGATGCGTAGTCCAGACAGGCAGGGGTCATACAGGTGCAAACAGGAATGGCAGGGAACAGGCAGAATCGTAGTCGTTGAACAGGCAGGGGATCAGGGCAGGCGCAGGCGCAGGCGCAGGCGCAGGCGCAGGCGCAGGCGCAGGCGCAGGCGCAGGCGGAGGCGGACTAACACAATGACAAACGCTCAGAATTGCAACAAGAGTTAACAAGACCTCGCAAAGTGTATGTGGATGTGAGTGGCTTAAATAGTCCAGGTAATGTGCTGCAGCTGGGTGTGGTGATTACTGATTGGTAAAGTGAATGCAGGTGATAACCAGGGAGGATTTTGGGAAATGGAGTCCAGGAATGACTGGAACCGTGACACCATGTTCATTAGAAATGATTTTATGATGCAGCAATAAACTGAAATTTGCTAATTTGAAAAAACTTGATCAAAACACTATCTATTTTAATGACAGAACTTCCAATATTGGCTAGAATCAGCCATTCATTTTGTTAAAATCGGTAACAGCCCAAAAAAATCCTATCGGTGCATCCCTACTGCTACAGTATTGCATCAGACAGTGCACTATAGATCCCTAGAGGAACAATTTGCAATTATTCTCTGCTATAGGAAAGAAAGAATAGTCCTTGCATTTCAACCTGTAAATGCTACCCTTTGGAGATCTCATTAGGAAACATTGAGTTAGTTCTCACTGTTAAGCCGACGATACAAAAAAAAAAAAAAAAAAAAAAGTTGTGATGGCAAATCATGAAAATACAGTTTTTTACATTGCAAACCCCTATGGCCTGCTATGAATGTGCCATGCTAAGACCTGCACAGTGCAGTTCCATCATCTTTACAATCACTGATAAAACATTCATCCATGACTAGTTAAACGACAGCTCTGCTGGACAGACTACAACAGGGGTGTCCAAACATGCTCCTGGAGGGCCACTGTCCTTTAGAGCTAGCTTCAACTTAACACACCTGCCTGCAAGTGTCAATTATGAGATTATTATGAGACTGATTAGATGGTTCAGGTGTTTAATTGAGGTTGGAGCTAAACTCTGTAGGATAGTGGCACTCCAGGAGCAGGCTTGGACATCACTGGACTACAACTCCTCCTCCTACCAAATGCCATTGTCACATATCCTGATCTTCAAACAGAAGGAGCTGGATTAATTTAAAAAAAAAAAATCTCTCTCTCTCTCTCTCTCTCTCTCTCTCTCTCGGAAGTCCGTCAGTTCGACGAGGATGATGCATAACGAGGATGATGAATAACAATTGTTATTGAGCAGTCTTAGAATGGACATGTAAATGACTGCGGAGACCAAACTCTGAGGCACAATTGCACCCACAGTGTTGACACTTCGGACCCTTTGGGGTGATGAGTACAGCAGCATGCCTGTGCTGGCGGCGTTCCTCTGCCGCCTGGGTCATGGCTGCTTCTCAGGCATCAAGACCAGTCTTATACGTGGACTTCCAGGTGACTCTTTCAGCTGCCAGATCTTCGAGGGACGTTACTGGGATGCCACAGGCCTTCAGTATAAATTTCACATGGTTTGCATAACGTTTTTTAGAGTGGCCCACACTACGCTGTTCTTGCAGGAGCTCACCATACAGCAACTGCAGTAGCATCCAGTCAGAGGACAGTCTAATAACATGACCGACCCAGTGCAATTGTTGCTCATAAAGGGGTCCAGGTTTCGCAGCCATACAAAAGAGCAGATATGCAAATTGCTTTGTACCTTCCAATTTTGGTTGACAAGGCCAAGTTGTGATTTAGGAACACCCGGTGCATCAGACAACCAAAGGAGGAAGAGGATTTTTTTAATTCAATGTTGAATTTCAAAAGATAGATCATGGCTGAAACTCAGAATGCTGCCCAGATACGTGAATTTTTCAACTTCATTGATTTTGTTACAGAGAAGGCGGCTAAGCATTACACTAGCAAGTACTTTACCAGCAGTGGAGAGAAGTGAGATGCCTCTGCTATTGCTGCAGTCGGCTTTGTCTCCCTTACGTTTATATATTGTGATGATGTTAACATCCTTTCACTCTTCTGGTATTTTGCTTGAGGTCCAAGCACTGGTAATAAAATGGTGCAGACGATGCAAAAGACGAATGCCTCCATGCTTAAGGATTCTTTTTTAGTCCCTTCAAAGCTTCGCACACCTCATGAAAAGATGGACAGGTATCAAGATTAGTCAGGGGTGGAAGCTGTGGAAGATTTTCAAGTAGGGAACATTCAACAGGGTTGATACAATTGAGCAATTCTTTCAAATGTTCTGCCCAACGCAGGAGAATATTGCGATCCTTGAACAAAGTAGAACCATCCTTTGACCTTACTGGATGCACAGAATGATGCATTGGATCGCATACTGCCTTAATGGCAGCATAAAAAATTGTGCATATCATTTTTATCAGCAAATTGTTAGATTTTTCTTGCTATCTCCCAGATATTTTCCATCTGGAGCAGCTCCTTCTGAACATGATTGTGAACATATTTCCATTTGTTACGAAGATCAGCACAGCTTGGTGAGTGGAGTAAGGCAGCATTTGTCTCATTTTTTTCTTGGAGCACCTTGCGGATGGCGATGTTATTCTCATCAAACCAATCATGGTGCCTCCCTGTTGTAAAGCCTAGAGTCTCAACAGACACCTCAGTTATGATCTTGGTGAGTTTGCATTGCATTGGAAAGTGCACTTCTGATAGTAAGGTCATTGCGAGCCTTAACATCGAGACGTTGTCTTGGTTTAGCACAGGTGTATAATAGACGAAGGCCATTGTCATTGGGGTTTTCAACCCCATCTTCCTATGATCCCATTCCAGACCCGGCAGTCACGTCCGGCGTGCGTTAAAACCACAGAGTAGGACAATTTTGTCATGTGGAGGCATAGAGCAGAGTACTGCAAGAGTGCTATGTAAAAGCTGTTCTTGGTTGCATCATCAGATGTAAGGGTGGGAGCATAAGTGCTAATGATTGTCAAATAATGATGCTTGATCAGTGAGATATGCAGCATCATTAATCTCTCGCTTACAGCTACTGGAGTCTCTGTAAGTTGTTGAGACCAATGCCGTGAATTTGTCTGAAATTGGCTGGGAGACCTTTCCAGAAGAAGGTATAGCCCTCACCAACTTTGGTGAGTGATCCTTCCTCCTGCAACCTAGTTTCACTCAAAGCAGCAATGTCGATACTGTATCTGTTGAGCTCAGCAGTGACTAATGCAATGCACCGTGAGGGACTCTCAGAATCTGTGTCAAGCTGTATTCGAATGTTCCAAGTAGCATAATTATGTATTAATGCATAATTAAGTATGTTTGGCTGTTTTAAAATTGAATCCACAGAAGGGGATGCCCTGACGGGAGCGAAGGCCCATCCAGGGGGAAGTGGAACAGACAATGTTTGGACCACCTTTTCTAGGTCCCTCCTCGTATGAGGTGAGCAGTGCGGATCCTGAATAGGGCTGCTCAGTCACTCAGGAAGCTGCTGATGGAGCCTGTTGTTCCTGTCCCAGGTTCCAGCAGCCATCTGCGCCTGCGCGCCTGCGTGCAGATCACAGACTAAAGACTTCAAGCTCCATCCTGAGCCTGTCTCTGACGCCCATGATGTCCATCGCCACAGGACTTAAAAAATATAATAGCAATACAAATTCCCGTGTTTGGATGTTTAAAGTGTCTGGTGCACATGGTCTGGTGCACATGGTGGTTGCAGGGGTCTGCCAGCTCATCCCAAATAAAGCGGGAAAAGCTGTCTAATGCCTGACCCCGGTGGCACGCAGTTAAGACACTCATTTCACAGCTGTAGCCTGTAATGTATTGTCTCTATGGGTGAGGAACCTGTTGACTCACTGTGGAGTTTGTCCGGCCCCCCAACTGAGCCTGGTTTCTCCCAAGTTTTTTTTTTTTTTTGAGTTCCTTGCCACTGTTGTCAGTGGCTTGCTTAGTTGAGGTTTAATATTAAGTAATATAGTAATGGTAATATTAAGTATATATTTGACTACTACTTGATTTGACTAATAATAACTGAACTGAACTGAGCTGGATGATGACACCACTATTTTCTGCAGAGCTGCTTCATAGCTTTGTTTCATAACTGAGTAATTTTTCATCACCAACACTGTTATTGAACTGAATTGAGCTGAATAATGACACTATTGTCTTCTGTAGAGCTGCTTTTTTAATTTGATGAAATTTGCATCATTGATCAATATTTATTATTGTGAAGCTGCTTTGAAACAATCTGTAGTGATTCTGAGAACTTTTCAGGCACACAGATGGAGGCAGGCAGGTAAGTGATAAACAAGCTCTTTATTGTAAACAGGCACGGAAACAAGCACGTTGGATAGTCACTTAGCTGAAGCAGTAATGGCTAATGTCTCTTTGCAGGTATGGAGCAAAGCTGATAGGAGAACAGACGAAGGAACGACAGTGGATCTGGAAGACACAGGCAAGTGGCAGGTAATGAGTCCAAGGTAAGTGCTACGCATTGACGAGACCAGACACTGTTGTGCAGGAAGTGCGAGTCTTTATGGTGAGAGTGATGAGTGCTAACAAAGGTGATGACTTTCAGGTGCAGGTGATTGACGAGTGAGTGCAGGTGAGGAACCAGAGGGATGCTGGGAAAAGGAGTCTGGGGAAGGTGATACAGATGGTGACTGTGACAGAACTAGTGTTAATCTGCTATTTTTTTTAGTCTTTCTTAGTCTTAGTCTAGCGTGAAATGTACTTTTTATTTTTTTTTAAATCACATTTAGTCAACCTTGTCCTGTTTTTGTTTATTCAAGTTTTAGTCGACTAATGTCTGGTCATTTTAGTCTGGTTTTAGTCAATGAATTTTTAAAAAAATAATTTTTGCCAGGCTGTATAATTGTTAAATTGATAATCATGATAATTTTGTGCAAAATTATGATCACAACGATTGTTGTCATTTAAGGAATTTATTTTTACATTTCATCAGAATTATTGCAGAATTATAGCCTAATTGCACTGTGCCAGTAACCTTTACTGGCCAATTGCATTTGAGCATGCGAGCTAGGGGCGGAGCTATCCGCTACACTCTAAAAAATGCTGGGTTAAATATGGACAAACCCAGGGATTGGGTTGTTTTCACCCAGCCATTTTTTTCAACCAGTTTTGGGTTTGTTTTAAGCCAGCCATATAGTAATATAGTAAACGGCATGTCACCCCCATATTTTTAGCTGAAACTTCAGACATTTGACCAGACCAGAGACTTATATTACATCTTGTGAAAGAGTTTAGGTGCCCTTTAACCCAACCTGCTGGGTTTGTCCATATTTAAGCCAGCTTGGGTTGTTTTTAACCCAACATTTTTTAGAGTGTATATACTGTAGTTTGGCATTCACAGCCATTGCCTCAGAATCTTTAGACTGGAAAGCAATATTTATAAGACTCTGAGGTTTATACACAGAGGTTACAGAAGTAACCGGAGATGTTCCCTTTCGAGTCGGTCTCTCATCCTGAATTGACTTGCAAAGAGTGAACAAGACATAAAGGATGTGGCACAGTTGCAGCATCCTGAGGGGTGAAAAAAGCAGTGTTCGAAGAGCATGCAGATTACCTATTCTTTTACCACACGCCAAAGCGACTAAAAGTGCTAGCACCAGAGACAAATCTTAGACAGGAACCAAGTTAGGGCGAGAAGGATGCAACCGTCTCACTCCCTTTAGAAATCTTGACACTAACACTAACGTTAACCTCCCCACTGAGCAATGATCAGTGTGCATCCCAGGAGTGGAGAGCATGTGCATTATGGTGACTCACAGCAGTATGTGCATATTATCCCCTTGGCTCGACAGGACCGTGTATGAGAGAGGGATTTAAATGGGCAGAGCTGTGATGACGGACGCATCTTTGATGGGCTGGGGAGCCCCACTAGCTCTATTGTCGACTTTGCCAGGAAAGACTGAATCTCTGATCGAAAAATAAGCGCTTCCCGATCTGGCACCACTGACCGCATCATGAAGCGGGGTGGTCTGCATGCAATCTGAAGATTGTACCTGTTCACAATTGTGTTCATTACTCTGACACTGCCGAAAGCATGCGCCACACATCCGTGTAACGAGAGAGGGGTTCAAACACCTCCTGATCCTTCTGAGGCAGCCTGCTGTCTACAAGAGGAAAGAAGAAGAGATCCTGGGGCTTGGGCTCGGGTCAAATGGGGGAGCGCCAAGACCGCAAGATCTCATTGTGGACCTCCAGGAAGAACGGAGCGGGTCTCTGGGGAGACCAGTCAAAGCCCAGATATTTTTATGGCCTCCGTGAGGATGTTTAACAGCTCCTCTTCAGTAGCTGTCGGAGGCTTGCACACTTTGTCCCTGGGACTCCTCCGCCGCATCAGACTCCTGACAGGGCCAGTCACCCGAGCCAGAGGCTGCCGTAGACATGACGTCATTGACACTAACTTCATCCTCTTCGGCAACACCAAAACAGACCAGTTCACAGGCCTAATCCGAGGGACAGAAACTGCTCTCAGAATAAGACACAGGAGGCCCCATAGAGCTGTGCCGGCGTGGCATCATCAAAGGGGCCTACAGCACGTGGCTGCACCAGCCTTTCCATCCAAGACTCGACGGTGGCGGGAGGGGTGGCCTGGGTACTGTTCAGGACAGTGGAAATCTTGGTACAGAGGGTCCTGACTGTCATTTCCTCACAGAAGGGACATTCAGGCCTATCTGCTCTGGCTTCTGTGTGGGCATTGTAGCGAATTAACTCAAAGGGGGAAATATTAATAATTATTCATAACTCATTATAATTATGAATTATGATTAATTATGAATATTTGAATCAGTTAATCGGATTAACTTAATGTAGCTACATTAAAATTACAATCAATAAATCCGTTCATCCTTTGAACGCTCAGTATTGATTATAAATTAATTCTAAGAGAATGGTATTTTTCATGACCACAGAAAAATAATTCTTTATTAGCTGTTACAGTGCTTTGTAATAAGCATTTACAGAGCTGGTAATAAGATCAGATCATTTAAGAGGCAATCTATTCACAGACGGGGAGTCAGAATCAAATATGTATTGTGCACAAGTTTTATTAACTAAATCACAAACACATAACTAAACTAACAAACACATACATACACACAAGTCACACGTACGTGGGTAAAATGATAAATGATAGGGTGAAATGAATTTGAATCGTATCATAACAGGAATGAAGCAATGAAAAGGGTCAAAAATAACAAGCTGGAAAAGGACCATCAGTTATATCAGTAAATAAAGCACCTTTGCTAATAAAGGTTTCACAAATTAATACTGAAACGCTGTTTAGTGTTCAAATGTACGATACTTGCAAAATGCCTTTAGGTTGAGGAGCATCAGATCTGCAGGCTAAGGAGGAATTAAGTTGTAATCAATATCTTCTGCGTTGGTTGAAGAAATATGAAATAACTTAAGCTGTTAATTTGACTCTTAGTGGGGAAAGAGTTCTGATGATAACACCAAATGTACTCATTACATCAGAAGAAGAATAGCATCTACGCTAATATTAGTCTTTCTGTTTATCCCGAGGTTTACCGTAGTCAACCGGATCCGGGCCGCATCCAGGTGAGACCAAGGACCTGTGCCTTGACACGACCACAACGCAGCCCTGAAGTATCAGCAGAGATTGAGTCAACTAGATCATCCACATGACAACCAGTGGCGCACTCCTCAACAACCGTCCATACCAGTGTGATGAATACGATCCTCAGCTGGATGGAACTGAATCAAATACTTTGAATGTTGCGATCCTATCTGACTTATGATAGCAACCTGAGTCGTAACAAAGCACTGTTTACCAGAGGAGAACTGGCCCCCCGACTAAGCCTGGTTTCTCCCAAGGTTTTTTTCTCCATTTTAACACTTTGCCACCTGTTTGCCACCTGATGTCACCTGTTGGAGTTTGGGTTCCTTGCCGCTGTTGCCTTTGGCTTGCTTAGTTGGGGACACTTGACAATTGACATTTGATATTCAACAGTGCTTTGATCTGCCTGCATTGACACTATTCTTTAAGAGCTGCTTAATGTACCAGATATCAATGTAAAGCTGCTTTGACACAATCTACATTGTAAAAGCGCTATATAAATAAAGGTGACTTGGTTTGATGAACACATGGCTGGTTTGCAAGCCTAGGCCTACAGGCTGTGGCCTGCTGAGGTCACCCTGCAGGGTGTCAGTCCATCGAAAAAGCAAGAGAGAGAGGCGGAGTTGTGCGTCTTCTCTTAAGGTCTGGGAGGAGCCACACCTCTTCAGGTGGACCTGACCAATGAGCAAAGTGAAATTTCTGTAGCGGGAACTTCCTTTGTGGGGGAGTTTATGGCTCTTGTCTTTGGGCATGGTTAAACTGGCTGAGTTGTTGAAGAAGAAACTATTAAAGATTCTTGTAATACTGATGTGTTGCACAGGTATCGACATATCATATACACAAGCATTTAAATCTTCTCGATACAAACCCATAGACACTAAATATGGCATAATTAAATGTATCATAAAACGTGAATACAATACTGAGTACAATACAACAAACAGTGATAATGGATACCATTTCCTGGGAATATGCATGTTCATTTATAGAACAGTCTGTCTATAAATTAATGCAGGAAAGTCTGTTTTGAGGGCTTTCTATGTGTTTCTTTGTCTCTGCTCTTCCACGTGGCGACCCACATACTTCAGCGCAATAAAACTTGTAACTGAGGCCCCTTGCACAGGCTGGTCTTCTCGGGGGATGGGGGACAGACCCCAGAGTGAGTTTTAAACAATTATCGTTTAAATGTAACAAATAATTGTGTCTGATTTGTCTCAGTCGTTACAGCATGGCCCAGAGGACATACATTTCATGTGCGTCTTGGAGCCCGATGAGCTTACCACATGCTCGAAACTCCTTGATGGACATCATCTCAGCCAGATCACAGAAGAAAAAGGTAGAAGAGTCGTCCTCTTAAGGCGTTGTCAATGGTGAGAAGTAATTAATCCAATGCCTTTCTTGATTAATGTGATGCTCCACTCTCCTTGGATTGCTCCACCTCTGGACAGCATGTCCACACCACAGTTCAAACTACCGGGGACGTGGACTGCCCGTATCGACAGGAAGCACCTGACTGCCCATAAAAGTAAACGTCTTGCCAGAGTCTGCAGTGGGCGAGAACAAATACCCACTTTGTGATTGATGTATGATACCACTGCCCTGTTGTCCATTCGAATGAAAGCATAGTGGCTGGAACATGCTTCAAAAAACGGCAGGAAGTGCTGCAAAGCTAAAGATTCTGCCTTCAGTTCTAGACAGTTGATGTGTCACTTCAGCTGCACACTCATCCAGCGCGTAAGCCAGTCTTCCATCGCAGAGGGCTCCCCAGACCATCAAAGACGTGCACAACTTTTCTTCTGACCACTCTACCCATGGAAACCCCTTGTTCATACATAATCCTTTCAAGCTAAAGAGATAATGTACACATACAGGTTTGAGTCACAATAATGTGAACCTGGCCACTCTGCCACGTGTGGTGTGGCACATGGGCCTTGATGTAATCAAGCCAGGGTGGTATTTTCTGCTGCAAGATCCATATCTTTAGGTCTGTCCTTCTGTCACGGTTGCTGGTTGCAGAACAAAGGAATATAGTCAGGAGGATCTTAATGCAGCAGCTTCTTTAATCAAACAAACTCAAAACTCTACAAAAAACACTCTGAAACGGGAACAGAACAACCAACTATACAATGACAAGGACAGACAGAGAACTGAAAGAAACACAGGGTATAAATACAAGGCCAAACAGGTGAGTTAACAGGATGATAAATAAGACAAAACTGGGACAAATTAACTCAATGAGGATAACCATAGAAACAAAGCAGTGGCAGGAAACTGAACAAAGGAGCTGATCAAACTACAAACAAAGTCCAAAACAGACAGACAAAAATAGACAGACAGACAGACGGAGCTACTGTAAATTTATGTAAATTTACAGTAAATTTTTTTTTTTTTTACTTTGGATCTTTCACAAAGATTAAGTTTGTAAATTATTACAATATAGCACATTACTGTCAGTATTATGTTTTGTTTAGTTGTCTTTTCATTCCTTTGTGTTTGTTTATTGTGCTTCAATTCAGTTCAGACTTGAGTGTTTCCTAATTTGTCTCCTTAGTTCATGATTACATCCACCTGTCGTCTAATTAGTTCTCTCGTTACCTCTGTGTATAAGTACTCCCTGTTTTATTCAGTTCCTGGTCAGTGTTTGTCAGTATTAAATGTGGTAACCGTGTATTCCTGTTTTGTGGATTAAAGACTATTTAGATTGAATTCCTTTGTCATTTGTGTTGGATGGCAAGGATTGTTACTGTGACAATTACATTTTTTGTGTGTGTTACATTGTTACTTGTTTTGAAAAGTTAATTTACTTTTGCGTTACTTTGTTAATCTTCATGGAAAGTCAAGTTACTTTTGAAATTATATTACTTTTTTTTGGACATTAAGTTACCTTTGTTACATTGTTAGTATTCTTGAAAAATTAAGTTACAGTTCTGGTACAGTGTTTTTAATGGAAATGTAAGTTATTTTGTGTTACATGTTATTTTTTCATTTACTTTTTACAGGCGCTCCCCTGACGCTGCAGCCAAAAATGGTTGCCCGTTGCTCCGGGTGTGAGTGTGTTCACGGTGTGTGTATATGTTCAATACTCACTGCTGTGTGTGTGCACTTGATGGGTGAAATGCAGAGCATAAATTCTGAGTATGGGACACCATACTACACTTCACTTTTCACTTTTAAAGAAAGTTTATTTTAATTAATTACTTTAGCATTACATAATCATTTTTATGAAAAGTTAAGTTAAATTTATGTTTCATTGTTAATTTCTATGGAAAGGTTATTTATTTTGGTTAGATATTTTATATATTTTCTTCTAATATTAAATACTGGATATTAAAATTTTGATTTAATAAGTAAAGCGATTCATAACTCACTTGAACATTATCTGATTATTTAACATGTATTACTTCTTATCCCCCATACTTTCATTTAGGGAAGTGAAGAACTGTCTGCAATGAAATAAGATTTGCTCTTCAATCTAAACTGGGAATTGATTAGTACTCTCTCCACCATTAAAAGAAGCAGACACATCCCACTTCTTGTTGCACTGTGAATTCATGCAATTGGAAATTAAGTTACTTTCCACTTGCCTTAGTTTCCATATTTTTCATTGTTCTTGTTTCCTCATGCTTTACAAGGTATGCTTGAAAGAACATAAACTTCATTTCATAAACAACATTTTCACCAATCTCCTCTTCATCAGGGCTTAGGCCCCAGCAGTAAGCTATTACAACACATCCTGTTTGCCACATTAATTTCCTGCGCTTAACAATATTTTAGCATAATTAACAGGAGTGAGCCAATCTGCTGCTCATTGATTCCTCTTCTTTCTCTCTTCCTCTCAAACACACACACACACACTAAAAGGAGGGTGAAAGTCTGGCTTGCTTTATTAATGAGGACCATCTGTGCAGAGGCACAGTAAAGGAGCAAAAGAGAGAGGGAAAAGAAAGTGAAGAGGGACAGAAGAGGAAAAGAGAGTGTTGAGAGGGAGCTGAGACAGCTCAGCAGAGGAGTTTCGGGTCTGAACTGAATATGATCAAGATCCTGGGTGAGTGTGAGGACTTAAAAGCCTGCAAGAAGACAAGGAGGAACCCCCCCCCCTAGTAAACAACTCTTACTGCACACACAGCAACAGACTTAAAACAAAAAACGATGGTTGAAATAAAATGCTGTGTGGAAATAAACCAATCAAAATGCTGCATGAACTCAACCAATCAGCATGTTCAGCACGCAAGTCCCACCCCCGAAAGTTCTGGAACTTTGAAAAAGTACTACCTAGCGAGCAGATACTTTCAGAGGGGGAATTTTTTACATGGAACTTCATTTAGACCCTAGTTCCTACTGTCGAAACACACCGGGTACCACCCCAAGGTTCCTAGTTCCTGGGTAAAGTTCCTGCGGTGGAAATGCGGCTTATATATATATATATATATATATATATATATATATATATATATATGTATGTATATGTATATATATATATATATATATATATTTTTTTTTTTTTTAATAACTTTATATTTTATACTTGAGTGGTGGAGTCTTGAGCACATGAATCATGTTTCATGTTATTTTATTTTTTATTTTTAAATGTGCTTTTAATGTGTTAATGTGCTTGTCAAGAATGGATATCATTATCATATCATTTTACTGCAAAACAAATTTACCTGTGGGTATAAATAAAGTCTTTCCACTCCAATCCATCAGTCAGCTCCAGTGGCTGCTCCAGTCCATGAGCCCTCTCCAGTCCGTGAATCTGATCCAGAGCCCACTCCAGTGTTTAGTTAAGAACCCGCTCCAACCCCTGAGCACAGTCCTGTGTCGACTCCAGTCTGCCCTGTTACAACATGTTGAATGCCCTGCCAGTCCTTTTATGACATGATGTCAAGTCATGTCACCTTTATTTATATAACGCTTTTTACAATAGAGATTGTTTCAAAGCAGGTTTACAGTGATAAAAGGAATATAATGCAACAACGTTTGTTTTGGCTGTACAACAGCTCTAGAAGAAAAGAGTGTCATTGTAAGTTCAGTGTTGATTCATTTCTGTTGTAAAAAAGTTATTAACTTAGTTAATTTATCTATACAGCAGCTTTGGAGAAAACAGTAATGTCATTGTCCAGTTCAGTTCAGTTCTCATACAATGGTGTCAATGCAGGCAGATCAATAATATTGTTGAATATTAAGTGTCCCCAATTAAACAAGCCAGAGCCGACAGTGGCAAGGAACCCAAACTCCATCAGGTGACAGAATAGAGAAAAAAACCTTGGGAGAAACCAGGCTCAGTCAGGGGGCCAGTTCTCCTCTGGTCAACAAATTAACAGTGCATGATTACGATTCAGGCAGCATTATAGGTCAGAAGTCAGACTGGATCGGAACATTTAAAATATTTAATCCAGTTCCATCTGGTTGAAGATTGGATTCATCATGCAGGTATGGAGATGGGTTTGTTGCGGATCTGTGCCACTGGCTGTCGTGTCGATGAGGCCTTCACAGGGCATGGTCTAGATGAGACAGGTTGTGTCTAGGCACAGGTCCTCCATCTGATCTGGATCTGGCTGACTACGGTAAACCTCGGGATAAACAGAGAGACTAATATTAGCATAGATTCCATTCTTCTTATAACAAGTACATTGGGTGTTATAAGAAGTGTTCCGGGTTCCAGCAGACCTAATTTATGCAGCCTAACAATCATTTAACAGATTTGAATAATAAAAATTGATAATGTGCTATGTGGATGCCAGGTTAAAGAGATTTGTTTTTAGTCTAGATTTAAACTGACAGAGTGTGTCTGCATCCCGAACAATGCTAAGAAGTTTGTTCCAGAGTTTAGGTGCCAAATAGGAGAAGGATCTACCACCTGCGGTTGATTTTGATATTCTAGGTACTATCAACTTGCCAGAATTTTGAGACTGCAATAGACGTGAAGGACTATAATGCATTAAGAGCTCGCTGAAGTACTGGGGAGTTAAACCATTTAGTGATTTGTAAGTAATTAACAAGATTTTAAAATGTATATGGTGTTAAATAGCCAATGCAGTGTTGACAGAACCGGGCTAATATGGTCATACTTCCTAGTACTAGTAAGACGATTTGGACCAGCTGGAGTTTGTTTATTAAGCATGCAGGGCAACCACCCAGTAGAGCAATACAATAATCTAGGTCATGAACACATGAACTGTTCCGCATTTGTCATTGAGAGCATATGTTGTACAACCCGAATTCCGCAAATGTTGGGACATTTTT